>JARFJB010001976.1:4862500-4887500 GCA_036346205.1 Vesta saturnalis
GTGGTTTAAATTCTCTTCACAATGGTACCAAATAAGTTATTATTTTGGCAATTATAGCCACAATATTTTTTGAAAGTTTGTTTTCTGTATTCAAAAACAAAATTGGAACAGTAGTCTTGGGAAACAAAGAAAAAGCTGTAACAGATACAAACTACATCACTACATTATAACTTAGAATCACGTGAAAAAAGATGAATACATGAATTAGATGAGATGTTCGAAGTGTCCCCCATTATTTTGAACACATAGTCGGGCTCTTCTTAGTAAATTTCTGCGTGCCTTTTGTAACATGTAAGGAGTTATTTGACTTCAGTAATTTCTGAGATTCTCAAGGTTTTCGAGAGCTGTGACGTAAACTGTTTGTTTAACGTATCCCCAAACGAAAAAATCCAAAATCGAAAGATCGGGCGACCTGGCCGGCCAAGGTACTGGACCACCATTCGCTATCCAATTATATCTAAACATTTTACGTAAAACATCTTTAACAACTCTTGAATTATGTGGAGGTGCCCCATCTTGCTGAAACTACATATCACGCCGAATAGCTACTGGTACGTCATCCAGCAAGTCATGAAATTCATTTATAAGAAAGTTCCTGTACCTATCACCTGTAAGAGTTCCTTCATAAAAATAAGGACCCATTACAAAATCATTCACAACGCCGAGCCATACGTTAACAGAAAATTTATTTTGATATCTGCATGCTCGTAATTGTCTAGGATTTATGTCATCCCAGTAGTGGTCGTTTTTCCTATTGGATATACCTTTTCTTGTAAAGCATGACTCATCGCTCCAAACTATGACATTAATTAAATGACTGTGATTAATCCGCCATTCACAAAATGTTATTCGCCGTTGCTGGTCTCCGTCATTTAGTCCGTGTACTAATTTAATTTTGTAAGGCTTCATTTTGTTCCTTTTAAGTATTGAAAATATGTTGTAGTAGGTAAATCCTAAATCAACCAGTGCTTCGCGTATGGAATTCCGAGGATGCGCTCGAAAGTACGTCAACACAACAATTTCATCATTTGCCATAACACCTCGCTGATGTCTTTGCTGCACTGGTTTTGGACTAAAACCGCCAGTCCTGCGTAACTTTGCTTCCAGTCTAGTAAAAATTCGAGGATGTGGTTGTCGTCGCTCGGGATACAAATTTAAATACATTCCACTTGCCTCCAGCGTATTATCATTGCACCGAATAAAAACTCTTAACATCCATTTTTTCATCATTTGTGTAATTATTATTTGCTTGCATTGTGACAGGTAATATTACGAGTACTGAACAATAATTTAACTGTCACAAACAATGCTCTAATATTGGCAATTGTTTTTCATTTGTTTCCTAAGACTACTGTTCCAATTTTGTTGTTTTTGTTCGTATTTATAGGAATACAGAAAACAAACCTTAAAAAAATATTGTGACTATAATTGCCAAAATAATAATAACTTATTTGGTACCATTGTAAAGAGAATTTAAAGCTCTTTCAGAATATTCAAAAATAGTGCCAGTTCCATTTAAAAAAAATTATTTGTCTTGCGATGCTTTTTTGTTTTTATGTAATTTGTTTTTTTGAATATGTAGCATTATTAATAATTAAATCTAGAGTATTTCTGTTTCTTAAACTTTTTTTCTATTTTTTATGATAACATATCTATATGCTTGGACACGTAAAATCAATCAGACTGTATATATATATATATATATATATATATATATATATATATATATATATATATATATATATATATATAGTTTTTTTCATAAACTAAAGCCAAAACGTCCTGAAAATCACGAAAACATAACAAAACATGGTATAAGGATTGATATGTTATAATTTGGTGCTACTTTGATGCTACTTTGTTTTACCCTGAAATAAAATTTGTAGCTTGTATTTTTTATAAAGTTTTTGAGCTAAAACTTTTCGAAACTCTCGAAAGCCCAACTAAGCATCGTATCAGAATGATTGCTATGCCACGATTTGGTGCTACTTTATACGCTAAAATGCGATTTCTTCTTCGTACTTATCACAAAGTTGTTGGGCTGAAACATAATAAAAATCTTACAACAAAACATAGTATCAGGATAATTTAATATAATTTTGTGCTAAATTGGTACTACGATATTTACCCTGAAATAAAATTTGTTGCTTGTACTTTTCATAAATTTTTTGGACTAAAATGTCATAAAAGCCTTAGAACAAATCGTGTTATCAGAATGATTGATTTGTTGCTAATTTGGTGCTATTTGGTTATTTTAAAATATAATTTGTTGCTCGTATTTTTCATAAAATTTTTGAACATTTTGCCTATTTTTTAGCTTCAAAGTCCCATTATTTTTAAATCTTATAAGGAACCATAGTATCAGGTATATACTATAGTTTGGTGCAAATATGTTGCTAAATTTTAACGCCAAAGTGATATTTGATGCTCCCATTTTTTATTAAATTTTTGGACTAAAGCGTTATGGCGTCACGAAAATCTAACAAAGCATGGTATCAGGGTAAATGATACATTATGGTTTAGTGCTAATTTGGCGCTACTTTGGTACCGTAAAATAGAATTCGTTGCTCGTATTTTTCATAAAATTCTTTGGGTAAAGCGATATGTAAATGTAATTTGGTGTTTTTGGTAACATCAAAATAAAATTTGTTACTGGCATTTTTTTTATAAAATTAAGCTCAAAAATGTTATAAAAAATACGAGCAACAAACGTCAGTTTAGAGTAGCAAAGTAACACTAAATTAGCACCAAATTATACAATTGTTAGCTAAGTACTTGTACGTTGGCTGTGTTAACTTTATGTTAACACTTAATTTTTTGTTGATGATACGCGCATCAAATTCTTGTGGTAACACATTAGCACCAAAGTGTGGTATAGGTTTCAAACGATTCTGTTGCATTAGGTGCGTAGTAAAACCGTAATAAGAATAGTGTTAATAATCATAGCAATTGAAGTGTATGAAAATGCTTGGAAATCCGTAATGCCTAGATCTTGCTACACAATACAATACAGTAGAATACCATTTATTATTATATCGGATCGCGTGAAAGAATCAACCTTATAATTGCCTTATTGAGGTTGTCACACCAAACATTTGTCTCAAAATATCTAATAATGAGATTTTACACATTTGTCCAACACTTGCAATTTATGAAGAACTTAGGAGAACAAACTTTTCTTAGACGGCTATAACTTTTTAGAATGCAAATACATAATATGATGTGTAAGTTTCCGCTGTAAAATTGATACGTTAGTACTTAATTATGAAAAACCTTCGATACGTGGTTCAAATGTGAAAAAACAAATCGGGTAAGAAGAGTACAAACATGCAAACGAGGCTTAGAAATCTTTACAATGCAGCAAAGCAATGCAGTAAAGCAAAGCGTTCTTAAAGGAATACCGACACAGGGCGTTAATTAAACTCTGAGCAGTGTCCACCTTGTCTAGGGTGTCAAAGGATCTCTTTGTCAACGGAGACTGACCGCTCGAGACTTTACCCTTTGATGTCCACTGTCTTATAGTGTTACGCGACTATTTCGAGGTGTTGCGGTACTCAGCTATGTATGACACAATCAGAATTCACAACATGAAAGCCATGTTTGTATAGTTGTTAAAAGTTAAATGCCACCACGTTGAAGATGGCGGTGTTACAAATTGCAAAATCGTCGTATTTACCTACAAAACTTAAAGATGACACGTTCGAATAATTAATTTCTTCCCGTTTTTTATAATTAAATTCGGCATTTGTGTATAAATATTATTTTATCATCAGTTCTGACAGTTTCAATTAAGAACAGTATTGATTTTACCTCTTAAATTGCTTTTACAAATAAGCGTGATGGCGTTTCTTATACAACTATAGCTAATATTTTTTTATAATCTTAAGACAATGATCAATGACTTGCTTTTATTCTTCTATTAAACAAATTACGATCGCGTCATGATTCGTGAAAATTACGCAAGATGAATTAGTATCGTCAAAATTAGTGTTTGATTCCCCGATGCATCTATCAGCTGCATGTTCGCGTGTCTTTAGCTATTTTATAAATTAGGGGTTTCGCGTATCCCCAAGCATTTTTAGATCAGTATGGATATTGGAAAATTTCGAGGTCATTTAAAATTCCTTAAATCACCTTTATTTTTGTCTGTGTAAGTGTATGGAGTGAAGTCGTATATTATTTTTTCATGTGAAAAACTGAAGTCGTACATAAAACTTTTCTCGGTACATTTCCCGATAAAACAGTGGGTTTCGCCCTAAAAGTCCCGCGAGAGTCACTTATTGATATCGTATTTATAGGTATTATAGATTCTGCCGGCTGATTGAATGTTTATGTAACGGAGCAGGGGCGCTTTATCCACGCCTTGGCTTTAAGATTATTCATATGTTTAGAAAAATCAATAAAACGACCGACTATTGTAATAAGCATCGTTATCGTATTTCGAAAAACAGAAAAATAAACAAAATTTGTCGGCTGTCGAAACGAAATCCAATGTCATTGTTTAAAAGGCTGGAAAACTGTCAGTCTTCGGTCGGTAAAAGTCTTTGTTCATTTTACAGTATACGCTTATTACAAAATATTTTTGCATGAATAATTTTTGCATCTTTGTGGGTGGCATCTATTTACGAACGGTTTCATATTTCACTAATTAATTTTCTTTTATTTCGTATAACTGAAATCGTACAACGTGTTTATACGAAATTGCAATTGCAAAAAAAATTGAAAGTGGAAGCGTATTCAGTGTTCTACATTTCATCTTGTATTTCGTTGTTCCTTTTCGTAGTCTTCTTCAATAAGTAATCACGTTAATGATGAACAAATTTACTATCGTAGAGTTTGAAAGCAATTAAGAATATAAATCTTTGGAATATAAATCTGCATTTAAACCTCATACAACACGGCAACAATTGCAGCTATCGCTCCTTTTTTTACTGATGACTGCAATCACTGCCGAAGCATATAGTGGCAACAAAAAGGTAATCATTATGAACACATCGTGGAATCTGAAATAGAGGTGAGTGTCCTTGGTTTGCAGGCCACCAATTTTGAACATAAGGTACTAATTTTTGTATCGGTTTACGTACCACTAATGTGCTTATGTAACAATGAGAACAAATGATAATTTGTACTTACAAGGGATTACTTGGAGAATGTTCATAGTTTAATATGATTCCACAATGATAATTAGTTAATTGAGTTGTTCGGCTTATTTCCTCAAGCACTTTACTCTCGTATTGAAACATGGAATCTTTTACTAACTATCCTGGCACCTTCGCCCCTGAGCTACTGATTAATCCTATATAATATATATATATATATATATATATATATATATACTATATATATATATATATATATATATATATATATATAATATATATCGTAACATAACTTTCACGCCATTCCTATCTCTGCATACCTCCCTAGCTTCCGCAAGATTGATATATTGTCTCTGACATGTTTTTTTTATTTTTAAAACGCCTTATCTTTCTTTCTTTTATCATACACTCTACTACATTCAGCCAAGTTTTACGCGGCCAACCAGGCCCGGCCTTACCTCTAACCTCACCATGTCATGTGTTTTCTTCGTTAGTCTTGCGTTGTTCATTCCCTCAATGTGACCAAACCAACGTAATGTACCACTTTTATATCTATCCATTATCATCTTTTCCTCGCCACACTCCGTCATTATACACTCATTCTTATCTTATCCCTTCTCGTTTTACCATTTGCGCTTCTAAGAAATCTCATATCCACGGCATTTATTTTTCTTTCGTACTTTTTTTGACATACCTATGTCCTACTTCCATACAGTACTGACGAGATAAACACGCCATTACAGATTGCTCGTTTCGCAGCTAGGCTCATGCTTTGGTGTCTTATTATCGTCCACATACTTCCAATCACTTCCCTTCCAGGATTGACCCTTCGTGCAATTTTGCCATCCATTGTACTATCTGCAGTAAACATTCTACCCAGATATACCAACTCATCCACTTGTTCCACAATTTCATCTTGCAGAGTAAATACTCTACTCTCCCTTCCACCTTCCCGACTGAACACCACAATCTTAGTTTTTTGTTCACGTTTACCTGTAGGTTCATGCTCTCACAGACTGTATCAACATTTCCTCAGAGAAGTTTGTAGCTCATCCGTACTGTCACTTAATAAGACTGTGTCATATGCATACACCAGAACTCGTACATTTACGTCACTAATCATTACACCATTTGTATATGTACATATTTGCCTAACACATTTATCCATGTATGCATTGAACAACCACGGTGACGTCACACAGCCTTGTCGCGCTCCTTGCTCAATATTAACGTATTCACTCACACCTCCTCTCACTCTAACACATGTCCGACTACCGGTTAACGTTTCCCACAGCTTTTCCCTATTCACTCTGTCGTATGGTTTCTCCAGATCTACAAACGTACAGTACAGCTTGCTTTTTACACTTAAACACTTTTCGATTACCTGCTGGAGAGCAACCATATGATCAAAACATTCTCTCCCTGGCATGAAGCCACCCTGCACGTCCCAAATCTTAGTTTGTGTAGTTTCTCATACTCTATCAATCAATATTCTTTTAGATACCTTACTAAGTACACTGAGCAAACTTATTCCTCTATAGTTCTTGCAATCACTCTTGTTCCTCTTATCCTTATACAATGGTACAATAATCGCGCTCTTCCAATCCCTCTGCACTTTTCCACACTTAAGGCATACATTGAATAATTCACACAATCTTCGTACAAGCTTTGCACCTCTTTACTTTAGCATTTCATCAGTGATTTCATCTACGCCCGCTCCTTTACCGTTTTTCAACCTTCCTGCCGTTTCATCTATCTCATTTATCCCAATATTCTTGCCAGCATTTTCTCACTTCACAATGGTCCCATACTATTTCGCTGCTCGTATTCATCACCTCTGCAGTGTTCTGTTATGGTCCACGTCTTCTTTTACCCATTTTCAGAAGAGTGTTTTGTTTCCCTCAAAATTATTCTGCGTTTTCTCTCCTTCCACAGCCATCACTTCCTCTTTACTTATCCCACTGCAGCCTTCGCTTCTTTGTTTCTTAATCTGTGCACCTCATACAATCTCTTTTCCTCGGTCTCATTTTTGCAGCAATCATAGCCATGTACGCATCTTTTTTCTTACATACTGCTTTTTTTACCGATTCATTCCACCAAGCACATTTTTCTGTTAACCTACAGTCGCTTTTCCACATATCCGCACGGCATAATTGACAACATAGTTTTTTCAGCTAATCTATGCACTTTCAACGTCAGTGTCTTATTTTTTCGTTCCTCACTGTTTCATTCACATTCAACTCTTTACTCACAGCATCTGCGTATTTCATTTTCACATCATTACCTACTAGTTTGTCTACCCTAACTCTGGACGTTCGCACTACGTTTGGTTTTCTTCTTCAGACCCACTTTTACCCTAAACACATTCTCAATACAACCAAAAAGTGGTCCGATCCACACCCCGACCCACCCAATACTTTTGTGTCTTTTACCAGGTTTCTAAGTCCTTCATCATACATTATCAAATCAATCATACTTTTAGATTCACCTCTTTGCCATGTATACATATGCATATTGTGTTTTAACCACGTATTAGATACAGATATTCACCATTTTCATTGACTCTTTGGTCTCCGAACTTTCCTAGAACGCGTTCAGTGTGTTCTCTCTGTATACCCACACATCCGTTCATACCTCCCAATATCATCACTCTTTCGTCTGCCTTACATACGTTCAACACATCACATCAATCCAGAAGTTCTCACTCTCTTGGTCTTTTTCTCTATCCACCGGTATATAGGATGCAATGAGAAAAATTCTTTAAAACTCTACTTTCATTCTAACCCACATTACCCGGGGGGGGGGGGGTATCAATTCGTACTGTTTAACACATCTTTTCTCTCTTTCACTTACGATCACCCCAACTCCTTTTGCGTCATGCACTTCAGCCTCAACTCCTGACCATAGTGCTAGGCCGCCATCGTCCATTTCCACAGCACACTTTCCTTTGCGCTTTGTCTCCGATACACACAGAATATCAAGCTACCTTTCGTACATTATATTCGCAATTTCAAATTATTTACCATGCATACCTCTAACATTCCACGTACCGACTCGTCATTCGTTCCTTGCACAGTCGTCAACAACGGGACCTGTCTGTTTCAATCTTGACCGCCCATTGGAGCCAGGTCGAGGCAATTGTATTGTTCTCTTGAATAATACCATAGCGGGTAGACCGGTTATTAGCCAAATCGTTCCCCGGACGATGTAGCATTCCCTACTAATGGTATCGTCCTACTACCGGTCAGTTATTTGTCTACTGCCCCGACACGTAAGGAAGTAAGAAGTAGAAATATAGACAGAGTCAAGAAAGATATAAATAGTATAGTGTATATACTTACTGCAGTTTTTTTTCTTACATAATCTTACATTATGTTTCAATTCAATTGTTCCCTACACGATTCTTGATTCTCGAGCTACTTACCGGACTTGCTGTTATTTATTTGCGAACAAATGATTTAATTATTCTTAATTTAGATTTCCAAGTTAGAATTAGTTATTTGTTTATTCAATTTAATGTTTATTTATTTGTTTTATTTTTTACGGATTTGGTCTAGTTATTTATTTTTATCATTACAGCTAATAAAACAAATTCTTATGACAATGGTTATGTTTGTATATTGTTATAGAAAGGGGATCTATAGCAGTTATATACCATTAAGTAGGAACTGACCACTTACTTGGATCTTAAGCTATACATTTTCTGTTTTTTGAATCACGTCCGGCATGTTTTGAGTTTTTATACTACTGTTACAAATACGTATTTATGATTGTTTTGTATACCCCGCAGTACCGTGTTTGAGTATTTGTGCTTTTAGTTTACATTACGAAGATATGAGTTTTAACATTCGTTAAAAGGAGCCGTTTTTTTTTCGTAGAACTTCAATTCTGTAGTAATCCTAAATACTATTTGCACCTTTTTTCTATAAGCCATTTTACACGTACTACTGTTCGATTATTATTTACTTATTATTAATGCAAATTTAGAACTTAACTTAACATTATTGTAATTATAAAAATGCACGTGTTTGAGTTAAAACCTAGACAAAAGGGTGGTGTTTGTACTTTCACGTTTACCTTATGATTTTATGAGTTTTAACAAACTGTCTATGGGCTAAAAAGGAACCGTAATTTCCTAGATTTGCATAGAAATGCAAGCATGTTTTCGCGCCTTCTTTTTATTTGTATATCTATAGGTCTTTTCACAAGATAACATTCTACTAAATTAGATTAATGTTATTATTTGTTTATTAATATTCAGACCGCAGTTATAATTTGTTCAAAAACTCACCTAATAATGTACTAACGGTTGGTTTAGCTATTGCCATTTTCTTAACGCGCACGTGTTTCACTAACTGTAGGTAGATGTCGGAGGACACTTAAAACACGACCGTTCACTTTGACGACCAACTTAATACCCAGAGCGTATCAAAAGAGGATAATACCGAATTATATTTTTCTTAAAAGGAATACCCTAGTTTTTTATATGGCAAATGAAGCCTCTGCAGGTACTATATTTAACTACAAATTTGTAAGATTGGCAAATGCAGCGTTGCCGGGTTATGAATTTTTCTTTAAAAATTTAGTCAAAAACATATTCTTTTCAAACCTTTATACCCCTTCCACTGTTTTTTAATTTCCCTGCCGTTTCTATCTCAACCTACTTTTGAGATATTAAGGTTTCTCCAAAAATCTACACAGAAAAATGAGAAAAATCACAGACGGCATGGCATAAGAAACGTTAACGTAATAGTGTTACTTGTTTTTGTATAAAATTTTGTATCATATTTATTTAAATAATAACTACAATTTTTAAAATGCCAACATAATCCAGTTATACAGTGATCTTATGGACATTGATTGTATTGCAGAGGTCAATGAAGCTTGTAGTAAGTTATATAATGTGCTTTATTCTGTATTTGATACAGACTTTTCCGCATACAGAAGTAAGGGTAAGCGAATCTTTCCACCCTGGTTTATGCCAGAAATTATTAAAAACGTCAAACAGAAATAATTTTGTTTTAAATTGCTAAAGAAAACTAATTTTGATCTGATACGTCATGAATTTAAAACTCTTGAGTATTATTTACAATCTGGCAATCAAAACTTGTACTGTTCCTAACTGTTGAAAAGTCACTCGAGTATGTCCCGTATTTAAGAATGAAAATCCCGGCAATATTTCAAACTACACACCCATAACTATTTTATCAAACTTTGCTAAAATATTTGAAATAATACTTTATGCAAGAATTTATCCATTATGTCACTAATATGTCATTAGATCAATATGGTTTTAAGGAGCGTCGTTCGGCGGTTTCTAATATAGTGTGTTTTATGCAATTTATTTCGAATGCACTTAGTAGCCATAGGCAAGTTGATGTTATCTACTCAGATTTCTCCAAGGCTTTTGACAAGGTGGACCATGACACAGTAATTCAAAAACTATGAAGGTTTGGATTCTCTAACTCGCTTTTAAAGCTGTTTAAATTTTATTTCCAAACAAGAGTTTAATACGTCCAATACAATAACTACAAGTCGATCTCATCTGCAGTCACATCGGGGGTGCCTCAAGGTTCAGATCTAGGCCCGTTGTTGTGTTCTTATTATTTATTAATGATTTGTCCTTGTCAATTTCGTGTAACCAGCTATCTTTTGCTGACGACCTACAAATATACTCTGTTATCAATACTACATCTGACTGTGTCTCTGTTCAAAGCCAAGTGCATGATTGGTGTATTAAGATCAACCTTGTAACGAAATAATTTGTGTTTTGGATACTTAAGTTACTTTGGTACTTTTCTATAAATTTCTGTACAAGTTGTACATATTTACTCAAACCTTCTTTCTAAAAATGCTTACGTTGTTTCTGTTCATAATTTGAACCATTATTTCAAGTAATTTTACTATCAGTCTAATATAAATTTTCGTACCTTTGGTTATTCAAATGCTATAAATTCACATTTATATATTTCATTTAAAATCTGCATTGTTACTCCTCTAGTGACGTATCCTAAAATATAGGTGATTAAGAATTATATTACAAGCTTTTAGAAGTCCTCTAGATGGCGTTAGTGGAAAATCAATTTAGAATTTCTGGTTTTATTTAGATAAAAGGGCGATAACAATGTATTGTGTTTAATACAATTTTAACATAAAAATTACGTCTTCTTTCTTTCCTGTGGCGTCCATTTTGCCAAGTGAAAATTTTGATGTCTTCTTGAAAATTGCTTGATAGTACTATACGATAACTAATCGGATATATCTTCAAGAAGCATAATTTGCAATAAAACAATTGGTGCTTTTCTGATTATTATCTGCAAGTTTTGTTGCTCGCTTACATGCGGTTTTAGAAAAATTTTCTTCGGCAAGATCGAGTAAGTTACCAGTGAATTTCTCTAATTTTGTTAGTAATAACTGACTTTCTTTCTTAGCGTTTGAAGACGTTTTAATCAAGACATGAATTATTGATGCTGCCATAAAGCAAGGAAAGCACTTCGATAGACTTTCATTTGGCCCGTTACATCTAAGGGCTTGCACGAATTACCTTCTCCTTTTAGCTTCAACGAATTACCTGGTCCTTTTAATTTCAACGAAGTACCTTCTACTTTAACTTCAACGAATTTTCTACTTTCAACTTCAACGAATTTTCTACTTTTAACTTCAACTAATACCTCCATATATCTACATTCTGGTTTAACTTTGGAATCGTAACTAAAATCAAACGGATCTGATAATCTGCATCGACTGAACAGAATTACTACTTGCTTATATAAAGGTTAGATCATTCCTTTTCTATTATCATGATTTAATGAATAATTATTTAAATCTTTAGATAAGTAATGCTAAAGTGCATACAAAATAATTAAACCAATTAGTCTGTTATAACATCTTAATATATTTGTATACTTGTTATCACTATATCCTTATTGCTGTATCCTTAATCTTTCACTTGATAACCACGTGACCTTCATTACCTGTTCTTTTACCATTATTTCCTTCCCTCATTTTGTTTGTAATTATAATAATAACATTTAATTGTATCTGTTGTGGCTGCCATTTTGGTGTTGTGACATCACTGTAATTGGGATGCACATAATTAAAGTAGCAAACGAACCGTTAGATAAACATATGTTTTCATTACATTTGGTGTAGACATTAACTTTTTCTCTTCTAGAAATGTATGCAATTATTAAATTTCACAATATTTGGTTCATTATTGTTTAAGAAAAAATGCTTGCTGAGCTATAAAAGTTTCGTGGCTCACTATAAAATTTTATTTCGGTATTATCCGTTTTAGTGTAAACCATCGCAAGTTGTTTTGGTTATTATTTAGTAATTTACGCTTTGTATAGCTCGATATATTCTCTTTTAGAATCAACAAGGCCTTTTGAAAAGGGAAATGTTTAAGTTTGGTTTTTAAATAGAAAAACTATTCTGTTGGAACGGTATTTAATTACTATTTCTTTTTTTGTACATTTGGGGTATCTTATATTGTTTTGTTGTGGATTAATTAGATCCACACCTTCAACTATTTAGTTAAATTTTAAAAATAAAATATACATTTGTTTCTTTCGCACAGCAGTGTTTTATTTCTATTTCCTGTATTTTTTTACAATCTTTTCATTCCATTCACCAGTCAAGAGTCAGACAGGGGAATTGTTATCAATTTTGGGTTTAACATTTTCTTTTATTAACCGACATTTGATATTCTGTCCAATCTGTGAAAGCAGTAATCCTTTTTTCCTTTTTCTTCCAGCTGTTTAATCAGTAATTCACTTAAACATGAATAAATGCGTATTCTAAAAGTCTCAATCAATATACCCACATAAATGCCACTCAGTTTTATTTAATAGATGCTTTTCGATTCAAGATTTATAAAATATTCGATAGCAAACTTTCTTTTGTCGAACGTATATCCCAACGTGCTGCTGCGATTAGGAATTTTTTTTAATTAGAAGTTGTTGCACATTTTCAAATTGTTGCATTAAACAAATATTTTGTATCATGTTTATTTAAATAATAACTACAATTTTAAAAATGCCAACATAATCCAGTTATACAGTGATGTTATGGACATTGATTGGAGTTTCTTAAATTGTATTGCAGAGGTCAATGAAGCTTGCAGTAAGTATTATAATGTGCTTTATTCTTCATTTGATACAGACTTTTCCGCATACAGAAGTAAGGGTAAGCGAATCTTTCCACCCTGGTCTACGCCAGAAATTATTAAAAACGTCAAACAGAAATAATTTTGTTTTAAATTGCTAAAGAAAACTAATTTTGATCTGATACGTCATGAATTTAAAAGTCTTCGGTCAAGTTTAAAAATTCAATTTGCTGCTGCTTATAAAAGTTACGTTACGATTACTTCCGATCCCAAACGCTTCTGGTGCTACTTTCGAGCAAAGAAAGGCACCTCAATAATTCCAGGAAATATGATTTACAATAATAGTACTCTACGATCCCCAGTCGATTGTTAACACCTTTAATGGTTACTTTTCCAGTGTTTACCAACCTGCCTTGTCAAATGTTTATTCATCCTTCCCTGTACATAACAACATGCGTATAATGAATATTTCTAAGGTTAACGATGAGATGGTTGGTTCAGCCATATCTAAACTAAATCACAAAATGACTTCTGGACCAGACCAAATCCCTTCTTGTTTTATAGAAATTTTTACTGACGCTTTTATTCAACCCTTGAGTATTATTTACAGTCTGGCAATCCAAACGTGTACTGTTCCTAACTGTTGAAAAGTGACTCGAGTATATCCCGTATTTAAGAATGAAAATCCGGGTAATATTTCAAACTACACACCCATAAGTATTTTATCAAACTTTGCTAAAATATTTGAAATAATACTTTATGCAAGAATTTATCTATGTCACTAATATATGTCATTAGATCAACATAGTTTTAAGGAGCGTGGTTCGGCGGTTTCTAATATAGTGTGTTTTATGCAATTTATTTCGAATGCACTTGATAGCCATAGGCAAGTTGATGTTATTCAGATTTCTCCAAGGCTTTTGACAAGGTCGACCATAACATAGTAATTCAAAAACTATACAGTTTTGGATACTCTAATTCGCTTTTAAAGCTGTTTAAATACAATACAATAACTACAAGTCGATTTCATCTGCAGTCACATCGGAGGTACCTCAAGGTTCAGGTCGAGGCCCGTTGTTGTTCTTATTATTTATTAATGATTTGTATTTGTAAATTTCGTCTAACCAGCTATCTTTTGCTGACGACCTACAAATATACTCTGTTATCAATACTGCATCTGACTGTGTCTCTGTTCAAAGCCAAGATTGGTGTATTAAGATCAACCTTCACTTAAACATGAATAAATGCGTATTCTAAAAAGTCTCAATCAATATACCCACATAAATGCCACTCAGTTTTATTTAATAGATGCTTTTCGATTCAAGATTTAGTAATAATATTCGATAGCAAACTTTCTTTTGTCGAACGTATATCAGCCATACGTGCTGCTGCGATTAGGACATTTGGCTTTTTAATTAGAAGTTGTTTGCACATTTTCCAACATTGTTGCATTGAAATCTTTATATATGGCCTTTGTTCGATCAAAACTTGAATATGGATATTTGGTTTGGTATCCATACTACACACACCATAAGGCTTCTTTACAAGTAGTCAAAGGAAAATTTCTGAAGTTTCTTACGTTTCAAGTTGATGATAGATACCCAGCAACAGGTGTAGATCAGGATATTTTACTAACGAGGTTTAACATACAATCCTTAAAATTCGGAGAACGATTGCAAGTTTCTCTATAAGTTGCTTCAAGGTCATATTGATTATATCTCTCACGCCGCCTGTGATTTTTATAACTTTTTGTGTAAATTTTCGAATTACTTTAATATCTCAAAAGCAGGATGAAATAGATACAGTCTTTTTTGAGCGCAATTTAAGCTTTTGAACAACAAATAATGTACGTGGTGTTGTATTTAAGAAATTCAATTAAATTGGAATTGAATGCAGAAAAAATTCTGTACACTCTGTATGATAGAATCCAAGAGTAAAGATAGTGCAGGATAACATAGGCCAATATTGGATTACTTGTAAACTTGTAAACAGTGGGAGAGGTATAACAGTTTGAAAAGTATGTTTTTGACTAAATTTTTAACGAAAAATTCATAACTCGGCAATACTCCATTTGACAATTTTACAAATTTGTAGTTGAATATACAACCTACAGAGGCTTCATTTGCTGCATAAAAAGTAAGGTATTCTATTTAAGAAAAGTATACCGTTTTGTATTAGGTACTCTCTTTTGGTGTATCCTGTATTCTTGGCAATAATTTTGGGTTGGAGCAAAGATGATCCTTTATAAGTTTCATTACAAAATTTCTTCCATAAGCACAACGCTGTAACTAATGACCAACGCGCGCTTATTTCACTACCCTATATATACGAGGGTCGTTTTTCAAGTAAGAACCGATTGCGCATCGCGTCTGCGCAAGTTGTCACGTGACGTCCGTTCAAGGTTAGCTACTCTTGGCCTTGTCCCCCACTACGCCGCCATTACGTTTCACGTCTGTGCTGGTATTGGTTATGTGGTTATAGTGCTTTGTTTGTCACCATGTTGATCAATAATCCCACCGATTGTGAAGTGTGCTGTGTTATTCGGTTTTTAAACGCAAAAAAGTCCGTCCTGCTGAAATTCACCGGCATCTTGTTGAAATTTATGGTGAAGGTGTAATGAATGTCGGAAATGTACGTAAATGGTGTAAGGTTTTAATGAAGGAAGGACAAATGTGCATGATGAAGAAAGATCTGGGCGGCCTACTGTTATGTAGGAAGATTTGACACAAACAGTTGATAAGGAAATTCGCCAAAGCAGGCGCTTCACTATTAACGAACTTCATCAGAAATTTCCACAAGTTTCAAGGTCAGTAGTTTATCAAATTGTTACTAACTGGTTTAACTGTCTGGCAGCAGAGTTCTTTATGAGGGGATTCAAAAACTGGTGCCACGACTTAATAAATGTTTGGATATTAAGGGTGAGTATGTTTAAAAGTAAAAAAAGGCATTATTTTAGTTTCTGGTACAATTTACGTTCATAAATAAAATTTCTCTTACTCCAGTACAAAACGGTTCTTGCTTAAAAAAGACCCTCGTATATATATACACACAGGGTGTTTGAAAAGTATGGAATATTCTATATATCTCGATAAGTATTTATTTTATCAAAAAATGTCTGAAGTAAAAGTTGTCTAGTATGTAGTTCTTTACTACAGGAAGATACTTAGTTAGTGGTTCCTTAAAAAACAAAGGAGCAGCGAATATCACTACATTTTTTTTGACAAGGTACTCATTTGGTGGAGATGTATTTTCTCTTTTCAATTATATAAAACTTTAATACTTTTGCTGAACTAGCCGTTGAGAAAAAAGCTAAAAAGTGATGGTAGAGTAATGATAGTTTAGTTTAATAGTCATTAATCTAGACACATATGATTGCTTTTAATTGCCGAAACAATTGATTACGTCAAGGTAGTACGTGTACTTGAAATAAAAAGTTACTTATTTAATTGGTTAACATCCATTTGTGAGTGAAATACGCTTTTGAAGTAAACATAGATGGCTCATTTATCCGAAAGGCAAAGTACTAAAATTTTAATGATGCTGGGATATGAAGAAAGACGGAGGGTGCAGAAAGAAGTTTGAAATTTTTTAACAATTTGTACTCCGAATTTCACATTACGCAATCAACTGTGGGGAAAGTTTGGCGCAAATTTCAAGATACGGGCTCTTTTAAAGATTTACCAAAAACGGGCAGAGCTACAGTTTTAAATAATGAAGAAAGTGAAAATCCACTTGTTTCCGTTAAACAAATTGCGCGAGATTGTAATAAAAAAAAATCCACTGTATACAGCGTCCTAAAAAGTAAAAGTGGCACGCATACAAAGCGTGGGTAGTTCAGGAGTTATTTGCAGACGACTTGGATCGCATATTGGAATTTTGTGAAGAAATAGTCGACCAACTTGAAGGCAATGCAAATTTTCACAAAAATTCTCTGTTTACTGACGAGGCAACGTTTAGCTTAAACATCACAATTAATAAGCAAAACACACGATACTGATCTTCAACAAATTCAGAAGGACACACCCACTACTAGCAGAAAGTTAATGTGAGGGCAGAGATGATAGGAAACCACACTTTCGGACGTTACTTTTTGGGGTAATTTAACGGCCGAGCTTTATGTAATTTTTATACGATTTGAGGTAGTTACTGCATTAGTTATTTTGTGAAGACGATCCGGATTTACCCCACGACGAGATATGGTTCCAGCAAGCCGGGAACACTCCACATTTTAGAATTAGTGACTTCTAGTACCTTAATGACCTTTCCAAATTGTTGGATAGTTAGAAGAGGTCCAGTAGAATGGGCATCTCGCTCACCAGATGTAAGTCCGCTAGATTTATTCCTTTGGGGCGACTTTAAAAGTGAGGTTTACGGAAATAAATCTTGTAGATTTAAAGGCAGTGCGTATGTTGTATTTGCTGCCTATCCTTCATATTTTGCTCGAGGTGCTTGGTTTTGTATTATATTACTGATGTGTATTTAGGTTCTACTTATTCCTTGCTTAGGTTAGGTGTTATGTTCGGGTGGCCATTTCATTAAATGTTTTAGCGATATTTTCTTTTTTCTTTCTCAGGTCCTCTTGTTTTGAATATATTGTTTTAGCTCTATCTACTTCATACTTTTGTGGTGTTTGGAATTGTAGTGTAGGTACCTCCCCATGTGGGTACGTTTTCTGTATACACTTGTCGTAAAAGTTTTGCCATTTCTGTGTACAAGTACATCCAGGAAATGTAGTTTTGGGTCCGACTTCAATTCTATTGTGAATTTCTTTGAGGGTGCGCGGCTATTTAGGTGATCTAGGAATTCTTCCAGTTTTCGGTTGCCTTGTTGCCAAACTACGAAGGTATCGTCCATCGCCATCCCAAACTGTAATCGGTATTATTTCTCTTGTTCTTGGAAGTATCTTGTTCTTATTATATATTGTCAAAAGTTCTATTGCAGTGTTTAGCGAGAGTTGTGTGCGTTCGCTTAACACTTGATCCTTTTCTATCTTTTCCCTTATGACAGTTAGTACTTTGTCGGTGGTCACATTTGTGAATAAGCTCACAACATCGAAGCTTACCAGTATTTCTGCTATTTGTTTTGGCTATAGACTCGTTTTTTCCGATAGGGGTGTTTTGATGCCTACCAGATAGTGAGCTAATGGGTGATAAGGGGAAGATAAGTTCTAAAAAATATATATTGGATTACTCAGTGGTTCAATGGCAACGGTGTTACACTTGCAAGTGAAAGGATGTAAGTTCGAATGCCAGAGTAGTCAAGTGAGTAGTGATGTACTTGGCAAATTAGAGAAAAATGAATTCAACTGAAATAGGAAAGTAGGATTACGGCTGATGACGAAAGCAGGGTGCACTTTAAAACAAAAACTGTGAAAATTGACCGATTAAATCAGCTAACATGAGACCGCAATTACAAAACACTTATAATACAAATGCTAATCAACTAATTAAAAAATTCTAGAACTCGGCTTTGAATCGCGCAACAATCTATAACCAAATATTAATAAATTACGTATTGCTAAGTGGCATTGCAGTGGTAACCAATATTTGTCAAATAAGATAAGAATATTTCACACTTGCAAGTTGAACTTCCTGTGAACAATTCTTCTAAGAAAATTAGGCTATTTAATTTACCTTTAGGGTGCCTTAAAATCAAGCGTATAGTTAAACAATTTAAAGTGAAGTAAAGCGAACTTTTCCCTATTACAATTTGGCGAAAATCCACAACGAAATTGATGTATAAATATACAATTTGGCAGAGTTACTAACTAACATTAATGTACCGATCAACTTAGCTTTTGGTAATGATGAGAATCCATTTTTCGAGCATTCAGTCTAAATGTTAACCCATAATTATGGATCATAGAATTTAGCTTATGAATCATCGAGGCAATCCATTTTAGGCAATATTTGCCTCAAATGCTGATCACAGAATATAGACTTTAGTCGTTGAATGATTCAAATTCACCGCATCTCCTACAGAACTGGTGAATCAACATAGATTTTGGGAAAAATTTAGCTAATATGCTAACCAACACTCACAGGTTACATAATTTAATGCTTAGTCATCGAAATAATCAATTCTGTCTTAACTGTAACGAAATTGGTGTATAAATATAGATTTTGGGCAATACTCGGCACCAATGCTAACCAATACGTATGGATCACAAAACTTTGCTATTGATTATCGCGAGAATCCATATCGTCGCGTCCCTAACGAAATTGCCGTATCATCATAGGTTTTAGGTAGAATTCAGTCTAAATGCTGCTAAGAACTGATGGGGCACATAACTCAGTTGTTGGTCGTTGAAGCTATCAATTATGCCGCGATCCCAGCAATATTGAGGTATAATTGGTTTTGGACAACATTCGGTTTCAATGCTAATCAACACTATGGGCAACGCTGTTTAGCTCTTGGTGATCCAGAACTTGAAATTTGCTATGTATCAAGGACATTTAGTGCATAAATATACACTTCGGACAACATTATTATCGTTCACTGCCCCCTTTCCTTACTTGGAAAAACTATTTTACTTTATACAACTGGAATTTACAAAATATCATATTGCAAAAACAAGTAGTCGCTAGGGGGTCTAAGGGCCGAGTTATGTTGTATACAGGCAGTTATACCTTTTCAGTATTGTGCACACACCTTAGGTTAAAAATGTTTTCCTACATTTTTTACCGAATGCTTTGGTATCTTGGAAGCGTTGAAAACTTTGTTACACAATGTTTTAGTGCTTAGTCTGCTACCGTTTAAAACGTAAAGCAATGTCACGATTTTAAAAGTAGCTCATATGTAGTGCGGTAAGCCAAAGGTGAGTTCAAAACGAATCCTTCACTCACGTTGACAAACAAATGTATTAAAATTAATATTAATTTTATTAAATACATAAATAAAAAGTTTATCTCGAGTAGGATTTGAACCTACCACCTGTATTTTGCTTACCGCGCTAGCCAACTACGCTATCGAGATACAAGCCCCAATCGACGTAAATTTTGTCTTTGTGTATGTAGAACTGATATAAATTCTAAATATAACAAAAGTTATAATAAACAAATGTATTGTTCATTTCTTAAATAATCTCGGTTTGCCGTGTTTGGCAATATACGCCTTATAGTCAATAAGCCTTCGAACGTGAGTGTTCCATTTATCATGCTTTCAGTTTGCTACCTAGATAATTTATATTTATTGTTGTATTGCTCGGTTTTGCATATCTTGGCATTGTCCAAACAACCAAGTAATTGAAAAATCTGTAATACTGGAACCGTGAGAGGACCTGTAACAGTCAAAATATACCGACGTACCACACAAAACAAAACCCTAGTCGACCGCTGATGATGATAACCAAGTATTAAAAAGTTACTTTACACGGGCAAGCTTATTCTTTATGTAAAGATGATTCAAACCTACAATTTGAATTTAACGTGTTGCAATCAACCAGGTTCATTGTTCATCAAAATGATATCGTCTATAGAATTGATGATGATAAGTAATTTTTGTTTTATTGGTGTATCGCTCGCCTTTGCCTTAAAAGATATTCGTTTACATAAAATAAGAATTCGCGACCGCAAGTTTAATTTAACGAGGCCGCACTTGATATTGTTGAGTTCGGCAATGCACATTCTTCAAATGGAATACTATACTACATTCTTAATATAAAATATGAGGGTTCTAGTCTACAATAGGATGTGTTCTGTTTACCTTGCTTTAGGTTGTTGACAAAGACAAATTATATTTATATATATATATATATATATATATATATATATATATATATATATATATTACTGCCTGGATTTTGCACCTCTAGGTACTCCATGGCGTAAAGTCACGCAGATGGTTAAACCAATAAGGTATTAAACTCTACATTATAATGTTATATTACGTTGTATATAAAATAATATTTCAAACCCACAAGTTCTGAAACTCATATATTACTATCAGTGAAGTTTATCACCCTTCGAAGGAAATGACCTATGTTACCTTACATTTAGGTAGCTAAGGTAGCTAACTAATACCTTTTCAGCTTTAGTATTGCCTCACTCGGCTTCGCCTGGCTTGCCAATCTGTAATTTAAGATGAAGCAGAGGATTCAAAAAAACCACTATTAAAAGATTGCATTACACGATTAAATAATATTCTTTGTATAAAATAAAAATGATTCACACGTACACATATCAAACCAAATTCGGTTTGCCGTGTTCGGCAATACAAGTCATGTTATCAATAATTCTTCAATCGGAAATGCCCTGTTCACTTTGCCTTTAGGTTACCAACCTAAATAATTTGTATGCATTGTATTACTCGATTTTGTATCTCTTGGTACTCTTACAGCGTAATGTAAAACAGGTATTTAAACCAACGAAGTACTAAACGTTAAGCAAGAATGCCAACATTGAACAATTTAAGATCATATGATAGGATTGCATTATTTATCCGTCAAAGTCTACATTTTGGGCTGAATTTCTTAATTTTTCCCTTTACGTAATATGTTGTTGCTTCTGTCTCAGATTTTAGATTTCCATGGGCGAACCATATGCGTGATTAGTTACTGTTAATTGTTTCTTTCTCTAATTCATGTGCTATTTGATTATTCAGTGCTTTCTCTTTCCATTTTGCAATTTGTTCTTTTTTCGTTCGCTTTTTCATTCATTTGTTTGTTTCAGTGTTGTATATTGTTATTTTCTATATTTTCGTAACTGTTGATTTGCTGAACGATTTTGCCTTTTTGTAGTTCTCGGTAGACCATGGTCAATTATTAGTCTGATTATTTATGTTTTAAGTAGTTATTTAGTTCATCTGTTACGCTTGTGTGACTAATTCCAATGCTCAACATTCTTCTTCCTCTTTCTTTTCTGGGGATGTACAGTCTATTTACATTTGCTCCAGGATGCTCCGTTTATGTTGAATAGTTTCCTAGTTTGGCAGTCTAGTTTTTTGATTTCAGCTAACGACCATTTTATTATACCATAGCTGTATTGATTGACTGGTACTGGCAGGAATGTAATGGCAGACATTTTGTTTTTGAGTTTCAATTCTCGAATGCTCTGGTTCAATGATAACATTCTTTTGTAGGGTTAATATTTATGTTTTTGTGTTTAATTCCACCACGTTCTTCAATGCCTAGGTGTTTATACGCATTATGCTGTTTAAATGCTTTAATGGTTGTTGTATCGCAGATTTCAGGGTTTCGGCGCGATTTAAGTTTTCCTTTGTGGAAAGTCACTGTAGTACGTTTATCCAGACCAAATTAAAACTTTATATCATCACTGAATCTTTAGTTTTTTTTTAGGTTATCAACGTATAGCAAGTGGTTTATCTCTTGTTTTACATTTTTACATCTATATCCAGTTCTTGTGTCATTTAGTATGGAATGTATTGGGAATTAAGCCATTCAGAATAGTAATGGAGATACTGAATCATGTTGATAAATTCTGGTTTTGATCTGAATGTTTTTCCAGATGTTCACAATTGTAATTACAAAGGAAAGCAATTTAGTACTTGTTCTGTGGATGATTAGTATTTCTATTAACCACCTGTGAGGTATACTATGAAATGCCTTCTCATATATCCCGGTAAATAAAAAGCTTTTCCGGTTTACCGTTCAGTCTTTGTTTATCATTTTCTCGTTAATAATAGGTGATTCTTACATCCACCTTTGTGAGCACTTTATAGATAAGTGATTGGTCTGTAATTTATGGCTTGTTCCATGTTTTGTTTTTAGGTAAGAAATATGTTTTCCTTTTTGTCGTCACTCAGGTATGTTTTATTTCTTGTTGACCATTTGGTTGTATGCTATTATTAAGTTTTTGTGTATGGTTTGCAACCATAAATTAGAGATTCGATCACCTTCAGGAGCTTTCCTGTTTGCGGTGGAGTTTAGATTTCCCTTCAGTTCTTCTTCAGTTACGTTTTTCCATTCCATCCTTTTGATTCATGTTTTGTTATATCCCCGTTGTATACAATTTGGCTTAATATGTTCGGTGCCCCTTCTCCATATGGATCTCCAGATCTTATTACTTCTTTGTTTCTTAGTGTGTTATTCTAAATGTTGCTCGTTTTTCCTACAAATAGTTTATTTTGTCGATGTTGCAATCTTCTTTAAGTATATCGTTTAACTCTATAGGGTTTTGCTGGTATTAACTGTTTCGGTTATTTGTCTTCGTTATTTTATATTTTGTATTTTTTACTTTCATTATCTTATTTAGTGAAGGATTTTGGCATTCTTTTAATTGAGATAAATTCTTTCTCAATATTATTTATTTTGGTTAGTATTATTATTTTTTCATAGCGGAACTCCTTCAGTGTTATCTTTGAGATTGCCTAATACTATGCGAAGTATAGTAAACAGAAGGTATTGTGACCATTAAAAAATTCGACCTCGAGAATTTAACGGATCACCACGGAGTCTGAATCCATTTTGACCATTTGGGCATGCCTTCTAGGCGCGCGCGCGCGTGTGTGTGTGTGTGTGCGTGTGTGTGTTTGTGTGTGTCCATGTCCGTTCGTCCGTGTGTGTGCGTCTGTGTCTGTGTCTGTGCCTGTGCCTGTGTCTGTGTCTGTGCCTGTGTCTGTGTCTGTGTGTCTGTGTGTCTGTGTCTGTCTGTGTCTGTCTGTGTCTGTCTGTGTCTGTCTGTGTCTGTCTGTGTCTGTCTGTGTCTGTCTGTGTCTGTCTGTGTCTGTCTGTGTGTGTTCTGTCTGTCTGTCTGTGTCTGTCTGTGCTCTGTGTCTGTCTGTCTGTCTGTGTCTGTCTGTGTCTGTCTGTGTCTGTCTGTGTCTGTCTGTGTCTGTCTGTGTCTGTCTGTCTGTCTGTCTGTGTCTGTCTGTGTCTGTCTGTGTCTGTCTGTGTCTGTCTGTGTCTGTCTGTGTCTGTCTGTGTCTGTCTGTGTCTGTCTGTGTCTGTCTGTGTCTGTCTGTGTCTGTCTGTGTCTGTCTGTGTCTGTCTGTGTCTGTCTGTGTCTGTCTGTCGTGTGTCTGTCTGTGTCTGTCTGTGTCTGTCTGTGTCTGTCTGTGTCTGTCTGTGTCTGTCTGTGTCTGTCTGTGTCTGTCTGTGTCTGTCTGTGTCTGTCTGTGTCTGTCTGTGTCTGTCTGTGTCTGTCTGTGTCTGTCTGTGTCTGTCTGTGTCTGTCTGTGTCTGTCTGTGTCTGTCTGTGTCTGTCTGTGTCTGTCTGTGTCTGTCTGTGTCTGTCTGTGTCTGTCTGTGTCTGTCTGTGTCTGTCTGTGTCTGTCTGTGTCTGTCTGTGTCTGTCTGTTTGTCTGTCTGTGTCTGTCTGTGTCTGTCTGTGTCTGTCTGTGTCTGTCTGTGTCTGTCTGTGTCTGTCTGTGTCTGTCTGTGTCTGTCTGTGTCTGTCTGTGTCTGTCTGTGTCTGTCTGTGTCTGTCTGTGTCTGTCTGTGTCTGTCTGTGTCTGTCTGTGTCTGTCTGTGTCTGTCTGTGTCTGTCTGTGTCTGTCTGTGTCTGTCTGTGTCTGTCTGTGTCTGTCTGTGTCTGTCTGTGTCTGTCTGTGTCTGTCTGTGTCTGTCTGTGTCTGTCTGTGTCTGTCTGTGTCTGTCTGTGTCTGTCTGTGTCTGTCTGTGTCTGTCTGTGTCTGTCTGTGTCTGTCTGTGTCTGTCTGTGTCTGTCTGTGTCTGTCTGTGTCTGTCTGTGTCTGTCTGTGTCTGTCTGTGTCTGTCTGTGTCTGTCTGTGTCTGTCTGTGTCTGTTTGTCTGTCTGTGTCTGTCTGTGTCTGTCTGTGTCTGTCTGTGTCTGTCTGTGTCTGTCTGTGTCTGTCTGTGTCTGTCTGTGTCTGTCTG
>JARFJB010001976.1:4890000-4952500 GCA_036346205.1 Vesta saturnalis
TGTGTCTGTCTTGTCTGTGTCTGTCTGTGTCTGTCTGTGTCTGTCTGTGTCTGTCTGTGTCTGTCTGTGTCTGTCTGTGTCTGTCTGTGTCTGTCTGTGTCTGTCTGTGTCTGTCTGTGTCTGTCGTCTGTCTGTGTCTGTCTGTGTCTGTCTGTGTGTCTGTCTGTGTGTCTGTCTGTGTCTGTCTGTGTCTGTCTGTGTCTGTCTGTGTGTCTGTGTCTGTTGTGTCTGTGTCTGTCTGTGTCTGTCTGTGTCTGTGTCTGTCTGTGTCTGTGTCTGTCTGTGTGTCTGTCTGTGTCTGTCTGTCTGTCTGTGTCTGTCTGTGTCTGTGTCTCTGTGTCTGTCTGTCTGTCTGTCTGTCTGTCTGTCTGTCTGTCTGTGTCTGTCTGTGTCTGCTCTGTCTGTCTGTCTGTGTCTCTGTGTCTGTCTGTGTCTGTCTGTGTCTGTCTGTGTCTGTCTGTGTCTGTTGTGTCTGTCTGTGTCTGTCTGTGTCTGTTGTGTCTGTCTGTGTCTGTCTGTGTCTGTTGTCTGTCTGTCTGTCTGTGTCTGTCTGTCTGTGTCTGTCTCTGTCTGTGTCTGTCTGTGTCTGTGTGTCTGTCTGTGTCTCTGTGTCTCTGTGTCTGTGTCTGTGTCTGTCTGTGTGTCTGTGTCTGTTGTCTGTTGTGTTGTCTGTGTGTCTGTGTGTCTGTTCTGTGTCTGTGTGTCTGTGTCTGTGTGTCTGTGTCTGTGTGTCTGTGTCTTCTGGTCTGTCTGTGTCTGTCTGGTCTGCTGGTCTCTGGTCTGTCTGCTCTGTGTCTCTGTGTGTGTCTGTCTGTGGTCTGTCTGTGTCTGTCTGTTGTCTGTCTGGTCTGTCTGGTCTGTTGTGTCTGTGTCTGGTCTGTCTGGTCTGTCTGTCTGTCTGGTCTGTCTGGTCTGTCTGGTCTGTCTGTGTCTGTCTGTGTCTGTCTGTGTCAGTCTGTGTCTGTCTGTGTGTGTCTGTGTCTGTCTGTATGTCTGGGTGTTTGTGTGTGTGTCTGTGTGTGTCTGTGTCTGTCTGTGCTTCGCTGTCTCTGTGTCTGTCTGTGTTGTCTGTGCTGTGTGTTCTGTCTGTTGTGTTGTTGTGTTGTCTGTGTGTTGTGTTGTGTGTTGTTGTGTTGTTGTGTTGTTGTTGTTGTGTTGTGTGTTGTGTGTTGCTGTGTCGTTGTGTTGTTGTCTGTGTGTTGTGTGTTGTTTGCTTGTGCTGTCTGTGCTGTCTGGCTGTCTCTGCTTGTCTGTGTGTCTGTCTGTGTCTGTCTGTGTCTGTCTGTGTCTGTCTGTGTCTGTCTGTGTCTGTCTGTGTCTGTCTGTGTCTGTCTGTGTCTGTCTGTGTCTGTCTGTGTCTGTCTGTGTCTGTCTGTGTCTGTCTGTGTCTGTCTGTGTCTGTCTGTGTCTGTCTGTGTCTGTCTGTGTCTGTCTGTGTCTGTCTGTGTCTGTCTGTGTCTGTTGTGTCTGTCTGTGTCTGTGTGTCTGTGTGTCTGTGTGTCTGTGTGTCTGTATGTCTGTGTGTCTGTGTGTCTGTATGTCTGTGTCTGTCTGTGTCTGTTGTGTTGTCTGTGTCTGTGTGTCTGTGTGTCTGTGTGTCTGTCTGGTCTGCGTGCTTCTTGTCTGTCTGGTCTGTCTGTGTCTGTCTGTGTCTGTGTCTGTCTGTGTATGTCTGTGTCTGTCTGTGTCTGTGTGTCTGTCTGTGTCTGTCTGTGTCTGTCGTCTGTCTGGTCTGTCTGTCGTCTGTGTCTGTCTGTGTCTGTCTGTGTCTGTCTGTGTCTGTCTTGCTGTCTGTGTCTGTCTGCTGTCTGTCTGTGTCTGTCTGTGTCTGTCTGTGTCTGTCTGTGTCTGTCTGTGTCTGTCTGTGTCTGTCTGTGTCTGTCTGTGTCTGTCTGTGTCTGTCTGTGTCTGTCTGTGTCTGTCTGTGTCTGTCTGTGTCTGTCTGTGTCTGTCTGTGTCTGTCTGTGTCTGTCGTGTGTCTGTCTGTGTCTGTCTGTGTCTGTCTGTGTCTGTCTGTGTCTGTCTGTGTCTGTCTGTGTCTGTCTGTGTCTGTCTGTGTCTGTCTGTGTCTGTCTGTGTCTGTCTGTGTCTGTCTGTGTCTGTCTGTGTCTGTCGTTGTCTGTGTCTGTGTCTGTCTGTGTCTGTCTGTGTCTGTCTGTGTCTGTCTGTGTCTGTCTGTGTCTGTCTGTGTCTGTCTGTGTCTGTCTGTGTCTGTCTGTGTCTGTCTGTGTCTGTCTGTGTCTGTCTGGTCTGCCTGTGTCTGTCTGTGTCTGTCTGTGTCTGTGTCTGTCTGTGTCTGTCTGTGTCTGTCTGTGTCTGTCTCTGTCTGTCTGTGTCTGTCTGTGTCTGTCTGGTCTGTCTGGTCTGTCTGTGTCTGTCTGTGTCTGTCTGTGTCTGTCTGTGTCTGTCTGTGTCTGTCTGTGTCTGTCTGTGTCTGTCTGTGTCTGTCTGTGTCTGTCTGTGTCTGTCTGTGTCTGTCTGTGTCTGTGTCTGTCTGTGTCTGTCTGTGTTTGTCTGTGTCTGTCTGTGTCTGTCTGTGTCTGTCTGTGTCTGTCTGTGTCGGTCTGTGTCAGTCTGTGTCTGTGTCTGTCTGTGTCTGTCTGTGTCTGTCTGTGTCTGTCTGTGTCTGTCTGTCTCGTCTGTGTCTGTCTGTGTCTGTCTGTGTCTGTCTGTGTCTGTCTGTGTCTGTCTGTGTCTGTCTGTTCCTGTCTGTGTCTGTCTTTGTCTGTCTGTGTCTGTTGTCTGTGTCTGTCTGTGTCTGTCTGTGTCTGTCTGTGTCTGTCTGTGTCTGTCTGTGTCTGTCTGTGTCTGTCTGTGTCTGTCTGTGTCTGTCTGTGTCTGTCTGCTGCGTCGTGTCTTGTGTCTGTCTGTGCTGTGTGCTGTCTGTCTGTGCTGTCTGGTCTGTGTCTGTCTGTGTCTTGTTCTGTTGTCGTGTCTGTGTCTGTGTGTCTGTCTGTGTCTGGTCTGTGTGTCTGTCTGTGTCTGTCTGTGTCTGTCTGTGTCTGTCTGTGTCTGCGTCTGGTCTGCTCGCTTGTTGCGTCTGGTCTGTTGCTCTCGTCTGTGTCTGCTCTGCGTCTCGTCTGCGTCTGTCTTGCTGTCTGTTCGTGGTCTGTGTCTGTGTTTGTGTCTGTGTCTGTGTCTGTGTCTGTGTTTGCGTCTGCGTCTGCGTCTGCGTCTGCGTCTGCGTCTGTGTCTGCGCCTGCGCCTGCGTCTGCGTCTGTGTGTGGGTCCGTGTCTGTGTCTGTGTCTGTGTCTGTGTCTGTGTCTGTGTCTGTGTGTGTGTGTGTGTGTGTGTGTGTGTGTGTGTCTGTATCTGTGTCTGTGTCTGTGTCTGTGCCTGTATCAGCATTTGTCTCTGTGTCTGTGTCTGTGTCTGTGTATGTAGCTGTGCCTGTGCCTGTGTGTGTAGGTGTCTGTGTCTTTGATTGTGTGTGTGTGTGTGTGTGTGTGTGTGTGTGTGTGTGTGTGTGTGTGTGTGTGTGCGTGTATGTGTGTGTGTGTTTGTGCGTGTACGTATGCGTGTGTGTGCGTGTGCGTGTGTGGCCGTGTGCGTGTGTATGAGCGTGTGTGTGTGTGTGTGTGTGTGTGTTTTGCTTGTGCATGTACGTGTGCGTGAGTGCATGCGCGTGTACATATGAATTTGCGCGTAGGAGTGTGAGTGCGGCTGCGAGTGCCTGTGCTTGGTGTCTGCGCCCGCGTGTGTGTACATAAACACGATAGCGGTCTAATTGTTTGAGCCGCAGTAATGGTAAGATGCATACGGCTATTATAACAAATTCAGATTTTTGAGTTTGGTTTTTAAATGTATTAGTTTGTTTAGCATTGTTTTATGTTTGTGGTCTCCGAATTATAATCTGCTTCGTTTCATTTCGATTCTTACTAATTGTATTGTTTTCTCATTGTTATTACTATTCTTCTCCTCCCTCACAATCGCCTTAATGACTACCAATACGATTTAGAGCATGGTCGTTCAACGGTTTGTCCACATGTGTTTGGAATTATACATTAGAACAATCTGGCGAAACAATTGTAGTAGCTTTAAATATTTCAAAAGTGTTGGACCAAGTTTGGCATAAGTGTTTATTTGCCAAACTCATCTCCTTTGGTATAATTGATATGTTCAGCAATTTAGTTTCTAGTTTTCTTAATAAAAGAAAATGATTGTCGTAGTTGATGTCTTCTTTTTAAAAAGCGTTGCCATTAGCACGGGCGTGGCGCAGGAATCAGTGGTAACTCTTACACTTTTTCTGCTATACATGAATGATTTGATTTCTTCAACCACTAACCCGATCCAATACTTTGCTGGTGATAGTACTCTTTATTGCAGTTCATCCCAGCCTACTCATAATCTAATTCACCTTCTATCTCAAATGAAGGTATTAAAGCTAAAATTTTAAAATTTCAATCAACAAAGACGTTCAACGTATCCTTGAATGGGCGTAATCATCTAGTTAAGTTTAATGCTAGCAAAACTCAATGTCCGCCAGAAAAGATCGATCATTTCCTGCTGTAAGTATGAATGGCTCAAATATTAAGTTTTAAGACTTTTTCTTCTACTATGTTAGAAATGTGTGTATATTCAAACTACCATGGCCATAATCAATAACAAGTTTGAACTTAACGTACCAAACGGGCGTAGTCGACACGACTTCTAAACTATGACATGATCTTCCTAGTTCCGGTTGTTCCCTTATTTACGATAAGACAAAAACTTAATGTAGCTGTTCATAGGCATCTTTTAGCAGTCTCCCTCTGCATCCTCCTAAGCGTTACGCTAAACTCACCCTGTTCAGGAACACAATTATTACAAAAATATCTTTACAGGAGCTGAAAAATTAAGAAAACGAACATTTTCAACATTTTGTGTTGGAAGTGACAAAAATGTTTTAAATTAGGAATTTATTTCTTAGGATATGATCATTAAAGTCGTTAGAGTAAGATAAAATCCCTCAATCTAACGTATATTGGGAAAATGCACCAGCGATCATAAAGGAAAGTACCTACTTTGTTTTGAAATGAATATATCAGTTAATTAATAAGCAAAGCTAACACGTATAATAAAATGGTAAAGCGGCGTAAAAGTGAAAAGTGGCCACAAAATCGAAAAGCTAGCTAAATGTGTATAGTAACCAGTGTGAAATCATCTTGTTAGGAAAACTAGCACGATTGTATACTGAAAGTAATATTATAGTGTTTATTGAGATTAATAGAAATTTGGGTTAGTTATTGGTGAGAAGTACGATGGTTAAAATGATCAATCCTGATATAAGAGGCATATCCTTTTTAAAGTATTCATTAATTTAGGAAATTAATATTTTAAATGAAAAAGTATAACAAAAAGCTCTTTCAGGTAAAACGTAATTTTTTGAAAAAAAAGGGTTGTTTTTATTATGATTTAATAAATGAACTTTTCGTTACTTTTTTTTTGTTAACGTTGAGAGAGAGATTGAATACACGCTTTTTTACTTTTTCCTAACACATAAAACAAAGTTTCAAAACTCATCTAAAAACGTATGTATATGCACGAGGTGGAGAATCGGCTTTTTCACTCACAAACTGTAGCTGTCGCCACGAATTGAACCTTCGGTCATCTAAATCGAATTTACGGCTGCGATATATTGAGGGCTTTGTCGGATCCCCCGCCCTTACGGCTTTCGATATATGCCGTATATTATTTTAAAATTTGTCACAAACGTATGCCTTTCTTTTTTCGCTTGTTTTCATACATAATGTCGGGAAAAAGATGTAAGCGAGCTTGTATAATTATTGAGAGGGGGTAGAAATTAATCAGAAAGGATTTTAAAGCGCGAGCAGGAAAGTGTAACGCATTCCTTTCTTTGGTCAAGCTCAAATATTTGCGAAAGCCGTTACGAGAAACAATATCATAAAGAGATGTCTCTAAATACTGATTGGATGTGTGCCATCAAATGTTTTATTTGCTTGAAGTGTTGGACCAGCAAAATAATACATTTCGGAGATGGAGACGAGAAGTAACATCTGGTGCTGGCGTTTTGTACATCAATATAAAAACTATCAGTCACTGAGAAGCGTCGCAGTGGAAACAAGAAACACATATCTTTGGCTTTTCGGCCAATAAAACTTGATTCGGGGATTCTTGCTAAATCGTCCTATTTATGGCACTCCTGACTGAGTCCGATAACAATTCTATTTCTCTTTTCTTCCAGACAGGTATAAAATAAATATTACTCCCGATTGCAGAGTTGGCGATTTTTCTTACCCCGGGGAAAATGTTGCACTTGTTTTTTTTTATATTGTAATTGCACGTATTAATGGTTTTCGTGGCACCCCGTCGTGTTTCAGCATTAGAGAAGGCCCTAGTCTCACTTCGGGGGGTTCGCGACCCTGACTCTCGGCTCTATTGCAAGCAACTAATTATAACACTCATTACCAAAGTTTATTAATCAATGTTCAATAGCAATCATAGCCATTGGGCCGGTATTGTTATGATGATGTCCGCCTTGTCTGTTAATATGATGAACCTGTTATAGAAATATGGCCTGATGCATGATGGGGCATGATTGAAATTGTGATGGAGTTCCTCATCCTAGAAATTCCATCATCTTCATTCACACACGTATATAAAGAACGACCGAAGATGGACGCGTATTTGTAATTAGGGAACGTGAAACAACAAGATTAATCGGCGCGTTAAAGTTCTAGTTTAGAAAGAAAATACATCAATATTACAATACGAGATTCTAAGCATAAAATCTAGCTAAACTAAGCTAAAAAACATTAATCACGTCTTTAAATTTAATTACTCTTAAGTGAGAACTGTCTAATAAATTAATTGAACTTTTTTATGTATATATATAGTCTTAACTACGAGAATGGAATTTTGTGAATGTTGCTGGTTTATAGAATTTCACATGCTTTCCGCATATACACCACTCGCAACTAAAAATTTTAATTTAAACACAAACATTCTTTTATATCATTTTTTCTTTCGTGCAAATTATTTTTATCTTTAAATACTTATCTTTTTTAAATCGTGTATTTTCTTTATTTACCTTTTATATAAATTAAAATTAAAATACAGGATTTAATTACCTAAAAGGTATGTACTTTAACTATGTGTGATAATCGTGAAAGTTTACATTTTTGTAATGTTATCTTTCTTTTATATTTCTTTTCGTCCGTACGTTTTGGCTGTTATAAACAATTCATTCACTTTGATATTAATACATTAAAGGCCAAATCTCTATATCGATAATGTACCTTTTGAATACTTATACGACACCATTTTACTTATCAGAATGTGATCATGCGGAAGCAATTACTTGCGAACCAAAACGTTTCTTTACAACCACTTTCTGATCGTAATAAAGAAAATGCTTCACGTATGCTGTGATTAACAAGCTCTAATAACTGATGCTGCATGCAAAATTATGCGTGATTTTTGGTACTAAAAGTTAAGTACATATATCTTAAAGCAGCCCACACAAACTCAGGATCTTTCGTCCATGAAACTTCCATACATTAATACGGTTGCAATTTACATTTAATAATTAACATTTTGCATAAAATTTTTACCTTTATACGAATTTCCCTACAATTGGTGTTATAAATAAAAAAAAAAGAAAAAACGGGGCGAAGTCGATCTAAAAATACTTGAGAAAACTGAAAATATAACTTTATTGAACTGTTCGAAGTGTTGGTAGATATTCATTCATTCCTTTCTTTTATTTTTCAAAATAAAAGAAACAATACCCCATCAATACCTTTGTTTCTCTGGGTATTGTCTCACTTCTGCTACAGTTGTTTCTGATTCCTGTCAGTACAAAAACGACGTTTCGGCAAAGTCACATTTACCATCTTCAGGTTCTCTTCAAGTGCTTGACTCGGCTCCGTGTTAGTCGAATTGAACAAATGTCCTGAGGTTCAGTCTCCTATTGATATCTGCTGTCAGTGTAATTCAAGAATACGAAAATAACAATATTACGTGTTCCCTCACCCCCTAAATTTAATCAACATGTTCCAACCACTGGACGAGGTTTGCTTGCGTCCTGTTAAAGAGTTATAGAATATATCCCTGGGCGGGTTTTATCAAAAACTGCATTTCCCAGGATGTTGAAAACCGCGGGTGAGGGGCTTGGGGATTGCGAAATAAATATTTAGCTGGATTTAAAAATGCGCGGCCTAATTCCCTTCTATCCCGATGCTGTTCTCGTAAGAATAAAAAGAGGTAGAAAACAAAGCAGAAACTTCAATGACTACAGCGCTTGTAGATTATCTACACCAGCTCAAGACTGGTCTTAATGATGTCCGAAAGCAAGGAAAAAGGCTAAATATAGTTGCTGGTAAAATCGTAGGTACCCTAAATACGTAAGATGCAAATAAGCGACAGCGAAGAGGAAGACGAGTTACAGACATTGAAGGCGGAGGAACACAATATTAACAGATGATTATGATATTGAAGAAAGTTCCGCTAACCATCCAATATTCCTGATTTTTCCGGCATCGGGGATATAGGAGACTTTATCATCACAAAATATGAAACAAACAAGAAAGATTGATTTTATGTCGCTAAAATTATTGAAAATAGTTGTAAGTACACAGCGTAAACATCCAACCAACAAATCTGTGTTTTTCCAAATTTTTCCAAATATTTCCGATGAGTCTATCATAAACAGGGAACAGATTGTCCGATAAGTCAATTTAAAATCACTAATGCGGAATAAAATATTTCTTTTCGCTTGGGGAAGAAGAACTGACAACGCTACAGTAAGGAATTTTTATGCGTTCGCTCGTATAGTAATTTTTTTGAATTCTAGTTCTGTTTTATGTCTGCATTTTTCATTTTAAGTACAATAGGTATATTCATTTAATACCATTGTATCTTCGGGTATTGTCTCGCGTCTCCCGCTGTTGTCTCAAACCGACGTTTCGACAAAGCACTAATTGCCATCTTCAAGTTCTCTTCAACTACTTCACTCGGCTCCGCATTACTCGTATCGAACTGATGACCTGCTGTTCAGACTCCTGTTTACTTCTTTACTTTCGCCACTTTCATTTCGGCTACTTTCCCGTTTTCAGTTTTCTCGGTGTTGCTTGCTGTCCTTCTTGTTGGTGTAGGTGATTCTTGCGAGAATGACGGTTTCCTTGTGTGGCGATGCTTGTCGAGTGCTAACTTCCATGTATTGGGCAATCTTTGAGAAACGTCTTATTTGATGAGTTTGTGTTCCCGTTTCTCATTCTGATGGACTCTTGGATGATCCTTTTGTCACGTTTTTTATGTTGTTTATCATCCTGGTATTTCGAACGCTATGGTGTCTGAGAGACAATTTCGTCTCCACAGCCTTTTTGTTTTCCTAGCATCGAACTTTGATCCGCCTGTTTATTTGTGCTACATATACTTTGTCACATGTGTAGATTCCTTGCTCCTTCAAGTTAATTTTGGTTTTCAGTGTTTGCATTGAAGATATTTTTCTGTGTTGAACATTGTCTCTATACTGTGTTTGCAGAGGATATTCGCAACCTTGTCTGTGGTTCTTTTTATATACGTAAGCGTTATCTTGGCTGCTCATTCCTACTTTTTTTTCAGTTGAGTCCGCGAATCTCGTGGATCTTGTCGTCACTGTTTTTACAACTGAATCTGTGACAAGGTACCCATCCTTCTTGTATATCAACAAGTCCAGGTAAACTTGATGTTGTTACGGGCGCGGTTTAGATGTTCTAAGAACATGTCGAGCTCTTCTCTACCGTATGGCCATTGGCGCTCCTCGACCTGCTTGTACCATTGTCCTATTATGGGTGAAAATGACAGTAGATTTGATGTAACAGATAAGAGGTGATTGCCGATAGCTCAGTCGTTGGGGTGGATGTGGTGTTGCTTTGCGTGAAAGGTGAGTAGATTAACTTAAGTTAAAATCAGAAAAGTTATAAATCAATATGCACCAGTTTGTTTAAAATCAAAAATATGGGATTAATTGACACACAGATAAACGCTAGTTACTCCATTGCAATTTCAGAACAACCAAAAACTTGCTTAGCTTTCATAGCGTCATCCAGGCATATCAGCAAAAGCTACTGGACCTGTAGTTTCTGTGAAATCTTCCAAATATTCGCACGCAATCAAAACAAAATAGCGTGCTGCTAGACTGAGTGTAGAGGTCATGAAACGTATTTACTCAAATTCTACTTTACGTTAATTTTATCAAAAATCTTAATCTTAATAAAAAATAAAGAAACAGTGAAACCTCTTATTAATTGATTAAGGTTAAAATGTTGAAAAAAATGTAATCAAACACAATATAGTGCAGATCGCAAAAGGTAGGGCGAAGATGCTTTGGTAATTGGTCCATCTGGCCCGAAGGGCATCTAAGTGATACTATACTACAAAAAAAAAACAAAGCGTATCATCTGCGTACTTATATCTAATTCTACAATTTGTAATGGAATCACAAAGCTCAGAAAAGTAATTACTTTAAGTTTGCACAGACTTTCAGTTTTACTTTTTTTCCCAGCTCACAACGACAGGAGGGAAATTCTCCTACATTGGAGCCTTCGTTAACTGATCGGAACAATACCAATCGAATCCTCAATTGGTCTTTCTTAATCACGGAACCCGGCAGTGAACAAAACTGTCCCATTCGGTAAATTATTTTATAATTTTACAATTGAAAATAAATAGCAAAATGTTTAAATCTAATCCAGGCTAAGTACTACCTGTATTTATGGATTTATGAATCACTTATCACTTATTTACACAACAGTCATTTATATTCAAAAAATATATTAGCAACAATTTATGGTCTATCTTTGAAAAGCTGCTGGTACAATGGAGTGAATGGCAACATTCCGGCAAAATAATATACGCGGCACACCTATTTCAATCCGCTTAAAGCCTAAAATTACTTCAAAAACTAGGAGAACACTAAAATAAACACTTTACCTCTTCAACAGAAACGAAAATCGATCCATACGAAAATTTCCCGGAAGGTTGAATCCTATCTATAATCCACAGGTAGCGAAAAGGATTAACTTCCTTACGATATCTTTAGGTAACACTGCGTAGAATGTGTGCACGGTAACTATATCACTTACCACCAGCTCTCGACTACCTCTGTGACTAGCCTACTACTGACTAACTACAATAATCAAAAACAAATCCATTTGACCTGCTATAACCACGTCATCTTTTAACCACTTCCAACAAGGTTCCATACTAAAACTGCACACTGGACATTTCCTAGGAGAAAAGCAAACCTTCGGCCACACGTGTCCATTAAACAAACCTGATACCTAAAATTGAGATAACAAACAACCTGTTTTTAATAGCACACCCTATTCTACCAAATAAATCTTCTATAATATCCCCAACAACTTTATCCATACATGAACTGGTAAACTCGAAAGTACGTCAAACACTTAATATTATGTTTCTCAAAACTGTCTACAACAATCATAAAATGTAATTCCTTTTAACGAAACTGCGATAACAAACTAAAATAGCATTCATGGAGAGCTAATATTAATTTAAAATCCTACGTGTAATATCCCAATATATTCTTATTCAAAAAGTTCTCTACGTCAAACTTAAACACACATGACAGTCCCTCACAGATCAAATACGTATTCGTCAGACAATATTCTGTTATTGTCATGATGTGTTTCGGTATTCGGTATTTCTCCTTGATTATTTCCAGTGACTCGTTGATCGGGAAGTTTGTAAATAGTGACACGACGTCAAAACTCACTAATAGGTAGTTCTGGTTTACAGTCTCGTTATTCACTATTGCGAAGAAGTGGTTGAAGCTCTTCAAGTAGGATTTCGCTTATTCCGCAAAAAGTTGTACTTGTTGCGGCAGATATTTCGCTAGTTGTTGTAGTGGCGACCCGATTGAACTGACGATTGGACTCAATAGTGCAACCGTCTTATCGGCATATATCGCTACACAGGGAAACCCTCACTCTCGCAAGAATTACCTACACCAACAGCGCCCACCCACGCACGCACACACACACACACACACACACACAAATATATATATATATATATATATATATATATATATATATATATATATATATATATATATATATATATATATATATATATATATATATATATATATATATATATATATATATATATATATATATATATATATATATAATGTATAAATGTTTATTCTTTGGACGAGCTTTACACAGCGGTTGATTCCTTAATGACATAAACCTTAAATAAACAAAGTATGCTTACAAATAGAGAATACATATAAAAAAATAAAACTAAAGATAGAATACAGAAAAATAAAAATTAAAAACAGAATTCGAAAAGTTTATGTTTCCTGTTCATGAGGAATATTTAGAAAAATGAAAAACAGATTTTTTACATAAACGTTTACGCAGTGTACTTATAACGATTTCAGTAACTTTAACCATATAAAATCGATCTCTCTTACTCGTTTCATATTTTGTGATGGTGCGGTCTCCTATATCTCAGCTGCAGGAAGAGGCTGGCTCAGCTGTCCAATTTAATAATCATGTAACAGTGGTTTGAGACCCTGATGCGTACGGAGGGCCTTAAAACTTGCTGTTAGACTCCTTACTTCAAATTTCCTTCCATATCCATTACAGGGCCCTGTATGTACTTTTAAATTATAACGCTAGATGGCGCCACAATCAAATTAAAACCATAAGAATGCGGAGACAAATAAAAATTCAAATTTTCCGCCGATGGGGCATGGAGTAAGTTACGCAGCCCTACACCTGTCTTACAAGTGAGAATTAGGCCCCTTATTAGAATACAAATTCAAATCTGCTGCCGTAGGGTTACGACAATGCACGAAGGCCCTCCGAACAAGTTGCGATCACGACAAGTGGACGAAGCCCCGAGAACAAGTTGCGAAGCCCTACACATGTATTACAAGTTAGCATTAGACCCCCTTATGTATGAACTCAATTGAATACAAATTAATACAAAAATGAATACAAATTCAAATTTACCGCCATAACCAATCAGAATGCAGAGACTTAGTCCTCCAATCATAGCACAGCGGTTGAGTAGTGGGACTAAGGACCAATCAGAAGCCAGAGGGGCATAATTAAAAACAAAATGGCCGCCAACAATCAGAAACCAGGGGCTGTCCTATGCATGTCCTATGTCTTATGAGCCCCTTATTAGAATACAATTTTAAATTTCCTACCATGGCTGATAAAATAGCCTCCAAAATGGTCGACAAGAAACCTGGGGCTAAGTTTATAGACCTATCTGAAACTAGGAGGTATGGCCAACACCCAAGTCCACCAATCAAAATACGTGCATTTGCCTACTTTCCAGGGGCTGAAGCCTTATTAGGGATGTAGCGTGACCCTCCCCTTCCCTAACCACTGGGGGTAGACTGACAAAAAGGCCTTAATTAGGGTGAAAATACCGTCAAGGGCTGAAAATTCCATCAAGGGATTAAAAATCACCCCCGAAAAGAAGCCGGCCCCAGTCAAAAGGTCACTAATTAGGGGTAAAAATACCATCAAGGGTTGAAAATTCCGTCTAGGGGTTGAAGAATATCCCCCAAAAGAAGCCACGGGGGTAGGAAATGGGCACGGCCACGTGGACGCACCGTCACCCCGCGGTGATTCCACGAAACTCGGAGTGTCGCGCTGGCAGGCGTCGTTGTCCCTGAACGGACCCCATTCTACTATTTGGTAAATAAACTAAAGCTTAATCAACTGGATCACTCGGAAGTTCGTTGTTTTTAATGTTATAAATAAATTCACTTACGGTTAAGAAACAAATACGTAGAATAAGGGTTAAGCATGAGACTACATCTGGTAGCACTAGAGACTATATAGAAACAAAGTATGTAAAATTACCAAACTATCTTATGTATACATACAAAAGGTCAATCTAAAGTCCTATTTCAAGGTAATTTAAAAACAGTTATTATTTCAGAAAGTAGCTTACAAACTATTAGGCAATCCAAAGGATCAAATGGGCAAGCAGAGCTTAATTAATTGTAAAAATTGTGAACATATATGGGTAGGGCACACTAAGCTACCTATCAAAATTCGCTTTCAAAAACATTCAATTGGCTCATATCTAATACTCAGGAACAAGTCTGCAGTAGCCTAACATTTGTTAATAATAAGTACGAAATTTCAAAAATGAACAAATTCTAATGATTAGTGATGATCAAGGACCTTTAGTCTACTCAGATCTGGTTAAACTTTCATAACTTTCAGAAATGTTAATGGTATATATTAGAAATTCTCTTTAGCTCATCCTCGTCGACCGCTGACGGTAATAGTTTAGCTATTGAAACGTATTCGGCGTTATTAATTCTATTTGTATGGTACCTTTTTGTTATCTTTAATTCATCAATCGTTGAGAAGTTTTAATTTAAAATGGTATGTTTTTCTCTAATTTAATTTCTGAATATAATAAAATAAAAAGAATCCAAGCAAATTAAACAACATTGTTTATTATTTAAACTCAAAATTACACATTTGGTAATAATCAAATGAAATCTAAGGTACACTTTACACCAAATCAATAAACAGTTAGTGATATATGACGCGTAGCATGGGTTTCGTTAAAGATACAGCTTTGGATATATTTTTTTTAATCGTTCATCGTGTAATCATGATTTTAAACTTTGATTTGAAGTTTCTGAACGATTACTGAACCACGCTGAAAAAAACGTGTGGTCCAAACGGGACCATACGTGGAGGAGTAGATTAAAGGTCTGCAAGCTCCAGCGTAGAGAGATTTACAATTTGCAACAATAATCCAATTGGCCCTGTTAATTATTTCGGCATGTTTAATAGACATTCTGCTATTTTTGCATTAAATGTGTCAATTACTTACTATTAGTTACAGCCTGACTTTTAACCGCAAAATGGTTTAAGGGTATTACCATAAAACTACATTTGTTCTTTTCCCAATCATGTTGTGCTTTGTTGTGCATCTTATAACATTTGTTCTTTCTGAAACATGAGTTACTAAGTATTAATCAAGTGTAGAACCACAAAAACAGTTTATAAATATGCGTAAGGTTTGCGAGCTTCACTGAAGTGGTTGTTGATTTTTCGAAAAGTCGTGTATTTCTGAATATATTTATAAATTTTAAATCTTTGACAAACAAAATACACCCACGTGCCACACAAAATTAAAAAACACCGAACGCGTTTCGATAGCTACGCTATCATCATGAGCGGGTACGTGGGTGTATTTTGTTTGTTACAGATCCTGCCACAGTTCCAGTGTTCCAGATTTTTCAAGTTTAAATATTTGCATTGTATTTATTATGAATAATTATCGTGAAAGCTTTCATTTTCAATTATAAGAGTTTCAGCTTAATTATAATGTAATAAATCACATTCGCACTTCTTTACTTTTATCTAATTGCATCTTACACATGGGAAATTGATTAAAATATATTTAATAACAAATTCTCTTTCTCTTCCGGCTATTGAGATTGATTGTGTACGAAAAATTAATAAATACCAATCAAGTTAAAAATTTCCATTAAAAAAAAGGTAACATTGCAGATTACAGAAAACTGCAATAAATTACAGTTACCTAATTCTAATACCCCTTGATTAAAATGGCGGAATAATTAAGGAAAAACCATGTATCAGAAACCAAGGGGATAATTCGTACAGCTGTTTAGTTAAATGTCCAACTAGAAAAAAAGAGAACATGGGGAGTGGCGTAGACGTTGTTAACAATCATTGTCGTAACAGCCAATCCCGTTTGAAAGGTAATGCCCGGTATTCGATGCATAATGTTGCATAGCATGCCAACTTTATCGGTTACCTGTCCAAGAATTTACTTGTCTCGCTTACTCACGGCATTATTATTATTCTCAAGATGGAAGACTGTCGATTTATGATCAATAATACATTACTTGAAAGGTATATATGTAAAATAGCTGGATTTACACGATTATTTCAACTCAAGATCAATTTCTTAGTCACGTTATCTTCCTTAATCGACTAACTTTAGTATTTCTATTTTTTCAGCTCTCATTCAAAAACGTCTAAGAAGAGAAAGACGAGCCAGAAGGCGACTTCAGGATCATATAGATTTAGAGATAAAACGACGGTTACAGCTTGAAGATGCTCTAAAATCGGCTGGAGCTGGTGATCAAATACGCTCTATAAATGGTAAGCTATTATATTATTACGTTTATTTTCTATTATTATAATTATTTTCAACTAAAAGCTTCAATTACACGTTTCTAAACTGTCATGTTTTTATCACGAATGCAATTACTTCATGTCCTCTATTACAATTTATTTTCTATTAGAAAATTGAATGAAGACAGACTGTCAAGTTATATATAGAAACGTACTTCTAAATCGGATTTGGTGAACATAATTAGCTGTATAACTAAAATGGACTTTTTCGACTATTAATGGATCACCCTGCATACTTAATTTTATATTCTATAGTCTATTCATAAATGAGGACAAACGGTTTAAGTTGAGATGCTTCAGTGGCGTACCGAGATCTACAGAATGTGTCATAAGTGCGTCGAAGTACGATATATCCGTTATTGTAGACGATATCAGATAAAGTTATTTGCAAAAATTATAGGAAACTTCAAACTTCACATTATAAAATTATTTTCGTGTGTACAGGGTGTTACATATTACCAGGATGGACCAAACATACTTTTTTTTTAAATGGGACACTATATTATTACAAATTTAGATTAAGCTTATCCACCCCCTTACTTACTATATACAGGGTATTTCAAAAGTTATGGTTAATTGTATGCGGAAATTATTCTCATTTCAACGTCCTGTATACCCTAGACAGAGCAACCTTTTTGCAAGCATAAATTTTTGACATTGGTCCAGTTGTCAGAGAAAGTGCTATTTTTATAATATTACAATAATTTAATATGAAAATGATTTTCTCATTTTTTTCAAATTACTCTCTCCGTATTTTTTTTAAAGTGAAAATATACTTTATGTTCTTTCATTCTCATTATGCACTCATTAATTTCTGAGATATTTTCAATTTAAAAACAGAAAGGGATTTTTTTAAAAATTCTTATAAAATTAATGAAGAAATCAATTTTAGTTAATCCTGGTGAACGAGCCGGCCATGTAATGGGTCCTCATTTTGCTCTTTTTCCCAATTACCAAATGGGTATTAAGATTATTATGAATTAATCTAGTGTGATGTACCGGAGCTCCATCGTGTAACAACTACATTATTTGACGAATGTTAAGAGGAACGTTTGCCAACATTAATGGTAAATGATCTTCTAAAAAGTCCAAATAAACCAGACCATTGACTATTCCATCCCCTTTCTGTTATTAAATTGAAATATCTCGGAAATTAATGAATTCAACTATAGGGAGTGCTTATTTTGGAAATGAAAGAACATAAGCTGTATTTTCACTTTAACAAAACAAAACAAAAAGTAATACGGGGTGATTCATTTGAAAAAATGAGAAACTCAAGTGTTTGAGTTTTGGCTCGCTCTGTATTAAATTGTTGTGTATTATAAAAATAGTACTACTCTCTCTTAAAACTGGACCAATGTCAAAAACTTAACGTCATGTTGTTCTGTTTAGGGTATACAGGACGTTGAAATGAGAATAATTTTCATATACAATTAACCATAACTTTTGAAATACCCTGCATAACGTAGTGAAACCCTATATTGAAAGTATGGGGAGATGAGCTTAATCTAAATTTGCATTAATATATGGAGCGCCCCATTTAAAAAGGTATGTTTGGTTCACCTGACATTATGTAACACCCTGTAAATACCAAAATAATTTTATAATGTGAAGTTTGAAGTTGGCTATAATTTTTGCAAATAACTTTATTTGATAACGTCTATAATAACGGATATATCGTAGGTACTTCATATGCACAAAACACATAAGTATCGTTTTGTCGGTTTTACACGGCTTTACCATTTTTAATACAATCTAGACTATTGCAAAAGATTTCTGCATATTTGTCGTCACGATAGGTCAACCCAAATATGCCTAAAAGCACTTTTTGAGTTTTCAGTTTTTTTTTGTTTAGTTGCCTTAATGAGGGACATAATAAACAACATATGGTTATTTTGTTTATATTGTAGAAACGTATATTTTTACCATGGTGTCTTACATAGGACAATAAGAATATTCACAGCTAAAAAAGTTACATTAGATGATTTTTCATTAAACATTTTACACGCAATCCAATACTGCTTTCTGACACCTAGTGTTTGTTTTGAGATGGCATTAAGCATATCTCGTGTGCTTGTCCTGTGGTGTAACATAATTGTCGAGTCTATCATATCTCTGGATATGTTCTGATGCTCTTCCCCTCTGGTAAGTAAACATCTTTTTATTTTGGTTTAGTACTGGCTTAGCAATCGCTCTCCTGAAAGTCAGTGGATCCGTAGTACACCCAAATCTTTGGTGAATGTGTCAACTATTTCGTATCGCATGTCTATGCAATGACTTATGAGGAAAAAATACCACTTTAATGCGAATCCCATACAAAATTATGTTCTGGATACACCAAAAGCCATTTCATAGCCCGAAACTTACAGTGTGGTGTGCAATTTCATCATCTGGTATTATTGGGCCATACTTTTTCCAAGACGATAGAGGAAACGCCACAACTGTTACGACAAACCGCTACACACACATGATCAGAACATTTGTGACGCAAGACTTACCTAAGTTTCCGGACATCAATTATTTTCAACAGGACGGGGCTACCAGTCATACTGCTCGCGTGTCTATGACTGCTTTAAGGGAACTTTTCCCGGGCCGACTCATTTCCAAACATGATGACATTTGGTGACCCGCAAGATCCCCTGATCTTTCAGCATGTGATTGTTTCCTTTGGGGATATCTGAAGAGCAAGGTAAACAGTAATAGACCACAAACCTTGCCGGAATTCGTAATAAGCATTACACAAGCAATTGAGCGAATTCAAGCTGTCCTGCTCCGCCGAGTAATGGAAAATTTTCAATGTAGATTAGAAAAGTGTTTACACATACATGGCTCTCACTTGAGCGGAATTATTTTTAAGACATAAACTAGCATACTTTCCTCTACTGAAACCTGTAAAAAAAAATTTTGATAATAAACATTTTCTGAAACAATTTGGTACTTCAAAATTAATGCGGACCCTGTATTTATTTTCTTTCTGTGACGTCTGACTGAGCAAATAGGGTTGACTCCAGACACGTTGGAGTCGAGCGAAACGATATTATTGCAATGCCATTGTATGAACATAATATTGGAATCTTTGATTTTACAACAAGTACCTATTCATATTTTCGTAAGAAGACTGTTAGGTATGGGATTCTCGCGAATAATTTCAGTTCCAAAAAGGTTTGTTCTATTAGGCACTCAAGGAATGATAGAGAAGAAAAAAATTACCGAAAAACAGATAAAATTTTACCGCTGGCCATGTTTCTCTTTGTCAGTCAGCATATTCAAGAATCGCTGAGGTTTCTAGTCCAATGTGCTTTTACTTTCCACTGATATTGGTGAGTGTCCCTTGACAAAGTTTAAACCAGTTGATGAACTCTAAACGCGTTGTTCCGACCCATAACTTATATCCATCTTCTTCGGCCATGGAATATTCTAGAAAATTGAATTGGTCAAATAGAGACCGAAGTTTGGCAAACATCAGATTTATTTCTCGTTGTATTATCAGCGAAACTCAAATTTGACATAGTATATTCAAACTTATCGCATGGAATGTATTAGGCAACCAATTTTTTATGGCAATTATATTCTTTTCCCAGTACATTCTTCGCCTTGTTAAATAAATTTATCAGCTGAGAATAAATATGCTGGTGAAGTTATTCATTTCAGATAAAGCGACAGTTTGCGTTCTGTTTTTTTGGGATGCATATCGATTGGTTTCGTTCACCATAAGTTTCAAAACTTCGCTACCAAAAAAATTTGAAAAACAAACCTAAAGGGTTTTCTTCAGCATTATGAGATGCTTCATTTGGAAATTCGTGGATATTTACGTATTCGTCAATTCTCGAATGGGAACCTTATCTTCTGATTTCTAACCCTCATTGGATCTACGTTTACTAATGACTTCAAGGGTAGAACTCCTAAATGAACTAGGTATATTATTGATGCGCACTAAGTCTTCACCGCCTGAGCCCGTATCGGTAATCTCATCGCAAGCATTGATTGATGGTAGAAGTGTGATTTCTTCAGCATCATATGGTATCATTTTCAATCATGAAGTACAAAATTTTTGAAAAAAGAAAGAATATTTTTACTGGAAACAAAATACAAACAAATAGCATCATACAACATTTATGATTACATAGAAAGTGTCGGAATTGCCTAATAGCCTCCATGTAGGACAGCAGTGTTTACAGGCAGACATATTTTGTTTTAGAATCAGAAGCCCAAGAGGCTACATTGGATTTACTCGAGTGTCGTGGGGACCTATTGAATTTGAAAGATTAGATGATAGATTATAACGTGCAAAAATCGATGTAGGATCGATTGTATCATTTTGTCGGATTACTGTTTCTAAAGGCTACCTTAAATAAGTATCTGTGACTTAAACATTTAGTAAGGTGCTTTAAGCTTACTAGTATCTATTTTCTTTACTATATTGATTTAAAATTTCTCTACTTACGGCATTTACTAGTGAATATGATGGATTAAATGTTATACAAAATTATTCCTATACTGTAGCTAATTTCTACTTCATATATGATTTTCTTTTATGACGTGTACGTTTTTACATTATACGAAAGTTATTTCTCTTTCGTATCCACCTTTGTATTTCAAAAGTTTACTCGTTTTTAGGTACGCTAGTTTAACGTATTAAAGCTTTCTGTAATTATTTAGCATTCATTAAATAAAAATTAATTTCAATTAATACCTATAGCGCTATCTCTGTGATGTACATAGTTCTGGTAGTTGGCATACTTAACTCTGAAAAGGGATCTCTTATTTTGCTATTTCTTAATAAATACTCTATAAATAACGGTATATTCTGTTAACAATACATAAAATCCTATTGTGGTAACAATGATTGATAGGAATATTTTTCAAGTTGCAAAACTGTTTCTTGAGGCGTTGGCTTTCTTTTCAAAACCGCCATTGCTGTGGAATGGTTGACATTCCTAGAAAATTTTCGCAATATAGAAGCGCTTTGATGTATAGAAGTGATATAATCGCTATTAAAGGCGGTAAGCCGTATCAGATCTCGTTAACCTCGTTGTAATTAGGACTTCTCTTTCTAGTTTCAAGCACAAGGGAATTTTGTATTGCTTTTTCAAAGAAATAGATGTCAGCAATTGGTTAAGAAATTTACACTAACGCTCGCATTCGACGTTAGAGGTAACACCTTCTCACTGAATAAACACCGTTCTAATCCTTTATCTTCGTTTTAGCATTTAAGTTCCCATATAACTTTACCGTTACGCTTACATCAAAGTTCATGTTTACATTTGGTTTTGTCTTTATTGATGTAACAAGATTACCCGTTCTGTATGTCTTGGCTTATTATTTGAATTGTACTGCTGATACACTGCGGTCCGCTGTGCCTAACGTACTTAGGATTGCGTGATCGTTGAGGTTACACTTGTATTGAAGCTGGTGAAATCCTGGCTACTTTGAACAACGCATAACCCTTCACAAACACAGGTTAGCTCTTTTCTTTTACCGCATGTATAAATTGCCTTCAGCAGATTACGATTGCCTACAACGAAATTAAGTACATTTACCTTATTTCTGTTAACAACTATTTGACAAATATTTTACCCACGAATACAACTCGTACCTACATTGTATTCAGCAGGTTACGATAGCCTACAACAAAGTTAAATACATTTATATTAATTCTGTCAACGAGTATTTGTTGAACATGTTACCTGTAGTGTAAGTTCAGTGTCAGCTTGATACCCGACTCCAGTTTCTCTCATATAGAACTGCTATATATTAATTGAACCATTCTTCAATATTTTACACACACTCAACAATCAACATTTTGATTAATTTTTGTTAAAATTATGCCACACCCAGTAGGGAGTACATGTACAACTTCCATTTTGAGGATAATTAATTTTGTATTATTGTCTATGTGGTCGTACGCAGTAGCTTTGCTGCAACTTTTATGTTTATACCAGATGTAACTTTTGTGTAGCGTGATATTGAATAATGTCAACTTTGGCGCGAGATTTCGTGTTAGTTTAAATGCTATTCGGTAGCTCAAATATATAATATACACTATCGTTTTATGGATAAGGTTGTTCGGACCAATTTCTTTTTCGAATTTAAATTACTTAATTACTAATTTTTTTTATTCGAGATAAATTAAACGGACTGAAGAAATTTTTCCAATTGTATTCAGGTAATTGAATCAAAAAGGGGCTTGTATTCAGTTTTGTTAAACGAAAGGCAAGCTGAATTGTTTAATTAATTTTTCTTTCTTGTAAATAGCTGATTTAATAGGTTTCTTAAATTGGTCTTTTCAGGCTAAGGTACGTAAGGTCTTGCGTCGGCCGGAAGGGCTATTATTGTTTTTGGTATTATAATTATAAATGGGCGTGTATACAAGCTCACGACTTGCCCTCCTCAAGCTCATTTTAGCTTATATTTGTTTAGTTTTGGGGATAACATATATATTGTGTACAACTTATTTTATTTATCATTCATATATTTATATAGCTATACAATAACGTTTGGCTTATTGCCTCCTTAGTTGGGAATTTAATAAAGAAATAAATTTACGTTTGTTGAGGGAATTGTCACTTAATTACTATTCCTATTACTCCCTGTTTTAAGCTTTACAGGCTCTCTCCCTCTTCCAAGGAATAAGAACCTATTTCCTTTTTGTTCTTTTTTTAAAGCTTGTGGCGCCTATTTCGGTTCCTTTCTCACTAACCAAATTCTAATTTAACTACTATATCGATACCTCCAAAACACCCATGCAATCGGAGTGCTCTGCGGTCTTCGGACCGTTTGATTGAGTTTTAGCCGAGCTCACTCATTTCTCCCGTATTATGCCGTGTGGTTTTTCACCTTTCAGTGGTGGGGGAAGCGTCTACAGGTTTTCAAAAATGTCAAAAAAAGCAATCACATGGAAATACTTGAGCGTGTCAGATTTGATAGTTCAGGTGTCCCAACGGTTTGCCTGTTGGGGGTGGCCATACGGAAGGATAGAAAATGAAAAAAAAAATTATCCGAGCGCGTCAGATATTCAGAGAGGATGTAATATACACCCAAAAAATGCTCCCATTCAAAAGACTGACGATTTGGAAGTGACACAAGCTCGTAGCGAATTTTTGAAAATGAAAAAAAAACGCCATATTGAAATACTCGTGGGTGTCAGATTATTATACAGACGGTTCATATGGATGTTCTAGTCGTGCTAATCCAAAATCTGACGCTTATTCAGAGGGGTATTCTAAATATGACGGTTAGAAAACATTTTTTTAATGATTTTTTTTTAAGAATTTTTTTTATTTGTTAACCAAATGTGACAAATGAAAGAAAGAAAATTTTGTAGATATTGAGAATTATAATTTATTTAGAAAAAAACATTAAAATAAAAAAAATGTTGAAAATGATATTTTTTTTTAATTGTCCTCTTCATCCGAGGAATGATCATCGTCCTGGAAATCTACTAGTTCAATTGGGTCGTAACTATTAACTGCAGCTTCCGTATCTGTAACAAGAAATCGTTATAACACTTAACAATATTTTATTTATTTCATAAAAATAGGTTATGAAAATATTGAAAAGAAATAAACCTAAATCTGAAGAATACCCTAGAATAACTGGTGTTATCACCACATCTTCATACGCTTCTGGTAATTGATTACCAACGCACCAGGTCATTTCCAATTTTCCATTTACATTTGTCCATCCGTAATGGACTGTAATTTATTCTAACATATAAAATGTAAGTAATATCAGTGCTTCCTCGTCCCTCGACGAACCAGCAGCCTGAGTCGCCGTGGAAGTGACAGGAACATGTATTTGCAACTCTCCCGAGAAACGTCCGGTGCGTTATCATATTTTGCTGTACTTTCCTAATGCTCCGACTTTTGAAAATCAGCAGGACTTTAATCGATGTAAATAACTTAAAACATTGCGCGTGACATTATCGTACGTTGTCAGAGACTTCTTAAGGACTGGTTTCCAAAACCGTCTTAATTTTTTTTTATTTTTCAAGGTATTCTCCTTGCACATCCACAAATTTCGACCAACGACGCTGAAGTACTCCATTGCAGCACTTACTTCTTCATCCGTCTTAAACTTCTTTCCGACAAGAAAAAGTTTGAGCTTCGGGTATAAGTGAAAGTCATTCGGAGCAAAATTAGGCAAGTAAGGTGGGTGCGGGATAACCTGGAAGTGAAGTTGGTCCAATTTTTCACGAACAATCAGACCGGTATGGGAAGCTGCATTATCATGACGGTTCCTTTTTTCGAATTATTTTGGGTCATTTTTCAGTAATTGCTGCTTTTAGTTGGTCTGAAAGTGCGGCATAGTATGCTCCGTTGATCGTTTAGTCCTTCCGAATCCCAAAAAATCAGAGCCATTATCTTCCCGGCCGATGAAAACGACTTCGCTTTCCTTGGTGGAGAATTGTCTTGATATGTCCACCGTTGAGATTGGCGTTTTGATTCGGGGATTTAGTGATGCATCCAAGTTCCATCGACCGTAACAAAACGCCGCAGAGAATCAATCCCTTCGCACTTTTTCCCGTTTTTGATCGGCATTAAGCAATCGCCCATCTTGCTGACATGCCCAATTTTACATGCAAAATGTGATGTGTGCACTCGTTTGATATGCCTACGATCTTAGCTACTTCGTCCATATTTATTCGTCGATCCTAAAGAATATGCGCTTGATCGATTGTTTCCGGAGATGTTACCGTTTTTGATGGTGCTGGTCGTTCATAACGTTCAATGCTTAGATCACCACATTTAAATTGTGCAATACAGCCACAAATCATTGCCTAAAGGGACATTATCACCCAATGCTTGCATCATGTCGGCCAAAGTTTCAGTCATGTTTAGCTTCTTAAAAAACAAATAGTGAATCGCTCCACGAATAGTGTTTTTATTCATTTTAAAATTATACATTTAAGCGTCGTCTTTAAATCTCTCTAGTTTCTCATGATGTTCACTTTAATTCCTAGAGTGAGCTAGTAGTCGAGCCTTACATCCCATCAAATCTTCCTAGTATATCGTTGTGTTACACAATTTTCTTTAATTCTACAATGTTTTTTTCACAATTTAACAGGGCAAGATCAAAAGCTTTCGATATAGTATTGAAATAGCGTGACTAGGAACGAAATTTTGTTTTTGTGTTGGTACACATGTTGCAACAACGTACGTCACCTTTTAAAGGAATCGTGTGCATTTCGAATGGATAAATTAGAATAGGTATCGTTCCATTTGGCCAAAGGTTCTTAATTTAATAGTAAAGAAATGGGCGGCTATGTTTTAAGGTGATACTGCTTCTCTTGAAGGTGATCCGCACGAAGAGTCACCATACTGAGCATGAGATGTTACGGACAAGCCACTCACTAGAACATCCGCCCTTAAAGTGCATGTTACCGACATAGCTCGGGTGGGGTTCTTACTTGTCACTTCAAAAAGGCGCTCGACGCAACTCAACAAAGTCAAAATCAGGAGAAATATGTCACATGAACTAGATGTTAAAATAATGGCCAAACAGGAAACCATAATGTTCACTCGAAGAGAAAACACACACTTCTACCTGAAATTTTGACTTCAAAAATAGCTCACTTAAACTTAAATCAAATTTTAAGCTTCATTTAAAATCCGCAAAAATTGCGAAAACTAATACTCAAAATTCATTATACAAAGGGCAAGTACAATCAAGACACATTTCCTAGACAGCGGGGCCTAAACAAAACTAATTCACCAAAAAGAAGTAAAAGACTTGAAAAATAAAGCCTAGTCACCTATTCAGCAGCTGTCACTAGTATTAAGGAGAAGTAGTATCAATTACTTCTTCTTGCGTAAGCATCACCTATATATATATATATATATATATATATATATATATATATATATATTAAAAAAGTATTATTTACTACAGGTGCGAAATTACGATTTATTAGAATTGAATTAAATGTAACAACTGAAATTTTATGACTGCAACAAAAAAATACAAAAGCTTACTGAAAATCAAAAAAATGTTAAAACTACAATGACATCGGGATTTCCACTGTGACATTAAATAAGACTTTGAATTTACAACAAACATTATTATAACCAAGCACATTAATATACAAAGCAAAGAAAACAATCTGACCAGGATCTTTCCGCAATTTCCATTGTTATGGTTAAAATTCCATCACTCAGCTGACAAGTTTTCATTATAAATGTCGCACATACACAAATTTAACTAAATCTTTCTTTTAAATAATCTTATATAAATTCTTAAACACATAATGAACTGGCTTTTTAACTTCTACCAAAAAATAGCATAATTTTCTATTACACTCGAAAATCACGGTAATAATGTCTATAATTTCAATAAATCCACATTCGTGACATCAATATAGATCCTATAGATTTATAAATTCGAGAAAGTTTTAAGGCAAAAACTAAAAATTCACGGCACCCCTCGGCGCCGACGTCTGTTATAGATTAAGAAGGCGCTTTATTTTTTTCTGGTTAGCACAAGGCTAAATTGGAAATCGTCGGCTTCACTTATTGAACCCGGAATTTCTTGATAAGACGGTAAATGATAACAAATTTGTCAGGGGTGTAACTATAATTTGTAGCCGTATAAAAGCGAACTGCTACTTAGCATAGCACCGATATTGTACAATCCGAATCAAATTACGAAGCGTTTGTACCCGCATAAAAGCGAACTGATACTTAGCATACCACCGATATTGTACAATCCCAATCAAATTACGAAGCGTTTCACTTAACCGTAAAGACGCTACGACACCGATGGCCCACAATCACAATTCGTAACTATTTCGTAATGGTTTTCTACTTCAACTTTCAAGATCGAACGAAAAAGAGAAGCAATCTCTACCCCCTCTTCAAAAGTACCCAAATTCGGTAAATAGCAACTCATCATTTCACATGAAAACACAACGATAAAGAAAAACAAGAGACTGTGATCAATTCAGGAATGCACGAAACATAATACTACCAATGACTATAAACCAATTCATTATCCATCTATCCATCCTCCTAAGTGTTCCTGAGTGCTTTAGCACGATAGGCCAAATTTAGCTTGTTCAGGTCCACAATCATAAAAAAATTAAAACTGAGTCAAATAAGTTCTCAAAAATATTTACACAAGCTATACAAACAAGACTATCACTATTACATATGACCGACTTTATGTGAATAATTATATTATAATTATACAGGATGAGTTTTAGTATGTATTTGCTTTGTAGCGCCTTAGCTATTTATCGAAGAAAAATGTGTTATGCCAGGTTGTTGGTTTTTTAAAAATATCGGTGAATGTACATGTCCATATCTTCTGGACAGCAACTAACTTTCTTATTTTAAATGGAACACCCTATATATTTTTTGAAATTAGGAAAGAGCGCAAAGTTTTGAGACAAAAACATGTATCGTACCCTATGATAACCCTAAGGCATCGGAGATATTTAACATAATAAGAGAAAAATTACAGGTGCAAAGGTCTGGAAGGAGCCTTATAACTTTTTTCATGTAGTATATCTGAATTTAATGTTTGGCATAGCGTAAGAACATAGTGGTCTAACTTTTGCAATTAAAATAGAATGGAAAATAATACACCAAGTGTATACATTTTCCATGCCAAATTTAGCTAATTTTAAACTTTGAACACTCCTTTTTTTACGCCCAGTTATGTAAAATTAAACTATCTTTCTTCTGGTATAGGGGTTAAAGTTAGCAGTTTTTGACATTTGCAATTTCTTTCCAGCGAACTGATTTTTCAGGATTTTGCTTAAAAATTACATACAAAATTAACCTTATACTTAAAACATTAAAAACTGCTTTTAATTTAAAATGAACTATAACGTATTGTTAAATAAAGAGAACACATTTTCAATAATACTTTAATAACATAATAATAACAAAAATATCTATTAAAAATTAATTTCTCAGTAGTGATCAACATTCCACCCATTCTTTGCTATGCATAACTCAATACTTTCTCTAAATGACCACTGTATATTTTCCAACATTTCCAGTGTAATTGTATGAGAAGCATGTCGTATTTTGGTTTTTAAATCTTCTACATTTTTTGTCTGTCCCCAAGGAAATAAATCTAAACAACTTAGATCGAGAGATTTCAGAGGCCAAGTGACTGGACTACCCCGTCCAATCCATTTGTTAGGAAATAAATTACCCAAAAATCGGCGAACAATTACATTATAATGTGGTGGAACCCCATCTTGCATAAAACACATGCGCCTGATGACATCCAATGGCACGTTTTCGAGTAAATCAAGTATATTATTGTAAAAAATGTAAATACCTGTCTCCATTCAGACTTCCTTGGAAGAAATAAGGACCAATTATGTATTGACCAATAATACCTGCCTATACATTGACAGAAAAACGATGCTGCTTATCTATCGAGATGATAAAATGAGGGTTTTCATTGTCGTGTATTTTAATCAGCACCCAGTTACAAAAATTTACATGGTTTTGATAATCCTGTTCGCTAAGTTTTTGTTCATGTTCAAGGTGATAATCATGGAACTTATGTTTAGGTAGTAGTTTAACTACCGAAGTCTGAGTGTTATCCAAGACAGCACTAACTTGTCTAGCACTAATATTGGGATTTTCAACTACTGCATTAACTATATCAAATTGTATAGCTGCACCATTAATTTTACCTCACCGTGAGTTCTTATAATTAGCATTATCAGTAAGTTCAAAACGCTCCTTAGGTTTTTCAAAACATTTAACTTGACGTTTCCTTCACTCAGAATATAAACAATTTCTATGACATTCTCCTAATGAATAAGCCATATCAACTAACTCTTGAGTAGAATAATTCATATTAACATTTTATACGAGGTGATATTAATGGGATAACAAACACAGGTAGTAAAACAAGCAATTAAATGCGATTGTCAAAACTACTGAGCAACTGACAGTAGTTTTGTTTGTTGCTTAAATTAGCCTTCCTCGTAGCAATTAGACTCCACCCGTGTGTTGTTCGAGATTCTCCGTGAAGTACCTATCCCAAACAAATAATAATGCATCTTTTTTGGTAAAAATAATTAGCAAAAATAATAATCCGGTTAATTGGTAAAGTGTAAGGCTAATTTTGTATGCAATTTTTAAACAAAATCCTTGTAAACGTGTTTGCTGGAAAAAAAAATTGCAAATATCTGGAAACTGCTAACTTTAACACCTGCAATGGCTATACCGGAAGAAAGATAACATGTTTTTGACTGCTGGAGATATGGAACATTACATTCACCAATATTTTTGAAAAACGCCAAAAAAGGTACCAACAACCTGGGATAACACATTTTCTCTGATAAGTAGCTAAGGCGTAGATATATATATATATATATATATATATATATATATATATATATATATATATATATATATACACACATACACCAAGAACTCCTGACCATAATTTATGATATCAGAACGCCACAGGATGAAAATAACCGTCATTAAATTTAGTAAATTAAACAATCTACGCATTTATACATTTGTACTAAAACAATTTAAAAAAATATCTTTTCTACTAGCAATCTTAATTTGAAAAATCTGGGACACTGGAATTGTGGCAGGATCTGTAACAAATAAAATACACTTACGTACCACACAAAATTAAAAAACACCGAACGCGTTTCGATAGCTACGCTATCATCATCAGCGGTCGACCAGGCGAACTACAGAAAATTTCTAACATATTTACCATCAGCGCTTCGTTGCTTATCTGGTGAAAGCGAAGGTTATGAAAGTTTAATGAGTTCTGAGTAGCCTAAAAGTCCTTGATCATCATTATTCATTAGAATTTGTTTATTTTTGAAGCTCTTGAAGAACTTTTATAACAATCAAGTTCGTGCTTATTACTAACATGTTTGATTAATGTGGGCTACGGCAGACTTGTCCTAACGTTTTTTAGCAATCTTAAAATAATAAGATTCATCAATATACTGAATTAATTTCTGTATTACAAGTAAACAAAAAAGTATGTTACTCAATCTTTCTTAACATTTTCACACAATGTGGCAAACAGAAGTACACCTCCAATCAAATATGAGAGTTGTGTGAAGCATGGGTGCCACATTTTTTAAATACTAATCAAAAACTAACGTGGTACAAATTTCTACAATATTTGGACCATTTCAAAAAGAACCAGAATTATTATTTTAAGCCGAGTATTACTATACAGGGTGCCCGATCAAAATGCATAGCAACTTCGTTATTTTAAATACAACACTGTGTCCCAAAGTTGGCTTACATATATAGCTATCTTGGAAATCTACAAGGTTCGTTAAATTAGGAAAGTTTAAGAGAACTTTATTAAAAATTTAAGTCCACTTTAATATTTGATTTAATTTTCTGGTTTTTGAGGTAATGCAGAAAAACGAAAATAGTGCATTTTAACTTTTGCCGGCAGCTCATAAATCATTGTTTTTCTATTAGTGCATTATTAGTGCACTTTCACAAAACTAATTTTCTGGCTTCACTTGTTTTCATGACATTTACACGAAGTTTTTATTTTTTTACCGGCGCAATTGGATTTATGCATTTTTGGAAAAAGTTCGTCGAGAGTATTACAAATCTAGTTAGTAGCTTCCTTAAGCTTCAAAATTTGAAAGTATTGTTCTTTTCATAGTAGGCTTTCTTTACGCGTGACCGCCATCATGAAATAAAAAAAAATGAATCGTGGAATTATTCCAAATCGCTCAGTTGCCATTAAATTTCGTAATTTATTTGTTTTTTCCAAGTAGGTACTAGTACGGTTGTTAATTATTCTAATGAAGAAAATTGGCAAAAGTTGTACCAAAAATTATGAAGCAAGAAATGCTACCATAGTGGAAAATGTCCGGGACGGCCGAAAATAAGGAAAATTGAAGAAAATACTGCAATTCCTTAATCAAATGTGTATCGAGTACTAAAACAACATCGTTTTCATCTTTTTACCAACCTCGTATTGTACAGGGAAATGATCTTAATAGAAGAATTAGATTTAGTAAATGGTTTATAAGGAAGTGCCAAGAAATATCGAACTTTCAATCCAAAGTTTTTTTGACAGACCAAAACGGTTTACGAATTTAGACGAAAGGCTACAAACAAGATTTGGGTTTAATTATTCTGCTATTAAGAATAATGTTTCCCCAAACAAGGTTCTTCCCCCATTATCTCAAAAACCAATCCTCTAGTTAAAACTGTTTCCGATATAACAATACATGTACTCAAATTTAGGACAAACTGTACATTACGGAATTTTTCCTTTTAAGGATCCCCTGGATAAACAAACATTTGGTGTATGTCGTATTGTTTTTTAAAAAAGTTCCCGTAACTATCAATCTTAGAAAGATGTTGTTTTGACCGTTATGCCAGAAAAATATATCTTTTGGGACAAAGTTACCATGTTGAAGTTAAAAGTTTACTAGGTATGGCTATTCAATTTTTACATTTTTCAAACATGGCTAACTAGGTTTTTTTATTTAATTTTTGCACCATTGAATGCGGAGATCTGGTTCTTTTTAATTTTGTTAAGGTATTAGTGGCTCTATCTGTAACAGTTTGAGAGATATGATACATTTCCTAATTTCTTTGCAGTCCCTGCTGATTGGAAAGCGAAGACCACCTTCCTCCCGCATATTATTAAGGTTGCATTGTTGATGGCATGCTTAAACTAGGTAAATGCAAAATACTAAAAAATATTTCTGTATTATAAGTGTTTTGTAACTATGGTTTCCTATTAGTGGAGTTGATCGGCCTATTTCCACAGTTTATGCTTTTTGAGCGCGACGTTTCGGAAGCAGACTCTGCTTCCGTCATCAGGCTTAATCTTGAGAAGGACTGTTTTCGCACTTGAGTCGAATTCATATCTTACATATAATTTTTTCCCAAGCACTTGACTACTCTCAGATTCGAACTTGGTATCATTCACTTACTAGTCAGACACCTTTACCTCTGAGCCACTGAGTAATCCAATATATATTTGTTAGAATTTCCTGCGTTCTCACTTTGAGTGGTCTACTGCTCTCTCCTATGTATGGTCTACCGCATTCGCATGGTAGGTTGTATACACAATTCTGGGAATTCTGATCTTCATGGTATGGTTTGGTTTTGGTTAGTATTCCCCTGAGCGTTCTGGTCGATTTGAAGGCAGTGCGTATCTTGTATTTGCTGCCTATCCTTCGTATTTTGTCTGAGGTGCCTTGTATATATGGTATTGTCGCTGTATATTTAGGTTCATCCTTTTCCAGCTTGTCCCTTATGATAGTTAGTGCCTTATCGGTAGGCACATTTGTGAATAGACTCGCAATGTCGAAGCTTACCAGTATTTTTTCGTGGTTTGGTTGGAAGTTTCTGATGGTTTCCACGATGTGCTGCGTATTCTTGACTATAGATTCGGTTTTTCCCGATAAGGGTGTGTTGATACCTAGCAGATAGTGTGCTAATGAGTGACAAGGTGAATTTCTCGAGCTCACAATTGGTCTCAGAGGAATTCCTTCCTTGTGAATATTTGGTAGGCCGTACAGATGCGGAGGTTTGCTGTAATGTGGGGTAAGTCTAGTTCTGTAGTAATCGGAGAACTCCCCCTTATGTTTTGCCAGCGTCCATTATGTTTTCGATTGATGGTGTGGGATCTTTTGGTATTTGTTTGTACGCGCACCCGTCTAGTAGTTCTTAGATCTTACTGTTGTAAGTGTCCATATCCATTACCACAGTCGCGTTTCCTTTGTCTACCGGGAGAATTTTGATCGTTGGGTCATTCTTAAGGGAAATGACCGCTCTCCTTTCTAGGTTAGAGAGGTTAGGTTTAGTTCGCCTAGATGAATCTAGGACTGATCTAACCTTACTTCTGTATTCTTCGGCTTCTTCAGGATCTAATTTCATAGCTGTTTTTTCGACTGCGGTTATTAAATCTACTTTCGGAATATACCTCGGTGTCATCGCATAGTTCAAGCCTTTGTCCAGAACCTGCATTTCGTTTTTGTTCAACTGTCGTTTAGAGATGTTTGTGGCAGTGCTTTTTTGATTGATGTTGGTTGGTTCTTTTTTCTCCTTCATTAGCTTTTCGAGTTTCTTCTGCTGAATTTCCTTATGCGTTGCCTTGGTTAATATTTACTTCTGGTAGCCGTATGTATCCTATCAAAGTCTTGCTCGTTCACTCGATTTCGAATGGTTTCTCTAATCTCGTTGGATTGGTGTTCGAGCTGGTACTTTCTGAAACGGTGATGTCGAATCAGACAAACTGGAAAAGGATAAAACGTTAGACGAACGCACGCAACTCTCGGTAAACACAATAATGGAACTTCTGACAATATGCATTAGAACTACATATCTCCAGGTAGAAGACAAATTCTACCAACCAGAGTTTGGGATGGCGATGGGTTCCCCACTATCACCCATAGTGAGCAATATATATATATATATATATATATATATATATATATATATATATATATATATATATATATATATATATATATATATATATATATATATATATATATATATATATATATATATATATATATCCCTACTCATCGCCGTTCCGGAGGTATTTACACAAAAAGTGCGAACACCTCCTGACCGTGTGTGAGGATTACTCGCCACAGGTCAGTCGCAGTTTGTGCCGAAACTAAGGCCGCTGCCACCCGTTGCATGACAGGTAGGACCCTCGCCATATCCAAACCTCCGATGAGGCCAAGAACAGCGTCAAATCCTAAAGCGGGCGAAGCGGACTTTTTTACGTCTGCGGCTTTCACCGCATCCGCTACTTCAGCCATTTCGCTGCCGCTTGCTGTCGCTTTGGCGTAACTAACGCCGGTTCGGACAAGAGAGGGTGTCCTCTTCTGTCGCTGTTGTGGTGAATCTTCGGTCTTCTTCCGCTGCCGGAGACTTGATGGTGGAGCTTTTGTCTTCTTGCGCTGCGGGAGACGTGGGTACCGCGGGCAACCCCTGAAGTTGGCCGGATAATCACCACCACAGTTTACGCACCTAGCCCGGTCTGTACGGGGTTTGGTGCACTCACTGGAGTGGTCGTGTCCTATACACTTGACACAGCGTGACGCCGCTCTACTGCAACGCTGTGCGTGACGGAATCCCTGGCACCGGTGACATTGCCCGATGCCTGATCTCCGCCTCAAGTCTTCAGTGCAGTCATGTAGGCGAGTCACGTACTGCACCAGCCGGATCTTCTTAAGGTCCTCTTCGGTTGGTACCTGGACCAGCAGAAGCGGGATCGGTCTGCCTTGTTTCTTCATTCTGAAACAAGAGCTGATGTTAAAACGTCGTGCTTTTTAAGCTCATAGGTAACGTCAGCCTAGGAGATTTCTACGGGTGTTCCCCGTAGAACCACCTTGAACGAACGTTCCCTCTTTGCCTGATAGGTATGGTACGGTGTACCATGCCTATCCATATGCCGCATTAGCCTGTCACGGTACTTGGCTGTGGCAGGCTGGATCCGGTATCCCTCGGCGATTGCCTTCACACGTGTGGAGCCGGAACCCGTCGGACGGTGGCGATTCTTTTCTTAACGGTCCTTCGAGCTGCTGGAAGCGCTGAGGCAGCAATCTCTTCTTCCCTTTTCTTGGGCTTCTTTTTCTTCTTGCTCTTCTCATGCGGTACTGCGTCGTAGAAGGGAAAGGGCTCGAACGGGACCTGCTCGTCGGTCAGCACGACGTCATCTGGTAGCGGGAAAAACTCGTTTTCATCGTCACGACTCCGAAGAGCGTACGGGTGCTTCTGCCGGAACGGTAGCAGAACGTACGCACGTAAAATCTTTTAACAAAGTACGTTTACAATGTTAAAACGCGATGTTACTGATCTGCTTGCAGAGAATGTATTTGTTATACTTTTAATTGGGATTGGGGTGGTATGGGAGGAGTTCCAGATCCCTCTTGTTTATGCTATTGGATTATAAAACTTTATGAAGAGTGCTTAAGGAAAATTGTTAATTTGAAAGCAAGAAGTGTAATTTTTTTAAGATACAAATTTATGTATTCTTTTAGTAAAATTGTTTCGAATAGTAATAAATAAGCCATTAAAATATCTAAAGTGGTTGTTGCAAAGTTTTCTGTACATTCAACAAGAAAATCCTTTAAAGTACTGTTTGAGAATATATCTTACAACTACCAATTTCTGGTCAAAATCAGTAGAGCCTTTCTTGTAAAAAATATACCCTAGAAAAGGTACATATCAAACATATCAAAAACTATCTACTTTGGAGCAAAAAAGGGGAGATACTTTTGACTTTAAAACAAAAAATGTAGAAATTAAATCTATTTTACACAAATTCTCTTTATAAAAGTTTTGCTTAAGGTAATAAATATTACATCATTATCGCTCTTTCCGCTCTCGTAATACAATACTAATATAAATATAAATCCCGTTTATTTAATTTCACCTTTATCGAACGAAGTGTAATTCTTTCTTAATGTTCTCACATCTAATTTGAGGCTCGTCTCAACAAGTCTCTTTCCACCACCATTGAATAACAGGTCATGAATATAATAACGTTTCAAACCCGGTAAATTTACATGTATCTATTCAAAACTATCACTAGAAAGCACTTCTTGCGTAAAATCCGACAAGTTCGCCCTCCACCAACAACAGGATTTTTCATGTACAAATCCAACTGTTGTATTTCTAGTTGTTATGAAACACACTAATTTTTATAAGGAAGAAAAGTTTATTTCGTCTGGTTCCAAGTGGCAAACCCTTCCTTACTCTATGAGGATAATTTTTGTACTAATTTCAAACCTGATATCATTTATTCAATATCACAAAATCATGGCATGACATCATATCATTGAAAATTCCTAAACCTAACTCAACGTGCTATATAACATCGCCAAAATTTACTTCACATACTACTGATTGTTTTTTAAAGTTTGCGCGAAAGGGCAATCGCCATTTCATCAAAATTATTATTCGTACATTTTATTAAATGTTCTATTCACATATATAATTTAACGTACTAAACGTTATACAACAATTTAATCTTTGTCCTCGCACGAATGACGGCATCCGCTGAAACTTAAGAGGAGTCGCTACCCAGTGCGCTTATGGAGCTTTCAATGCATTTCTCTGCCAGTATTACTACAAATCTACTGAAGAAATATTTGAGAAATTAATATTACATGAAAGAGGATTTTTTTCTGAACAATCTCTACTAGTGAAAATTTTAATAACATTGTTGTTAATTATATAAAAAAATTAATAAATTTACGACAAATCTGGTATTTACGGTTCAATATATGGCAAAGGTTTAGCGATTTTTGTGTTTGTAGGAAATGTAGATTTATTGCTCTACTTCGATTATTCAAAATTCGTTTTACATTTTTTTTATTAATAACAATAATACAGTGGCAGGAAAATTGCAACGCGAAAATATTTCTGCAGCGGTTGATTTATGATCTGTATAGCAAGTAGCACCGACTATTGTAAAAGCGAACCCTCTAAATTGTTTTATGATCATGCTATTTCCTCAATTATATCTTGATGATTTCGTTCTCATCCTTGGCACATGCTAATTTTTGTAGAAATTTCAGGATACTCTTGTTTGATATTATTCAGATTCACTTGCTTTCGGTCTTTTATGCCGTGCTTACCTATCCGATTGAACTGTGATATGCTTTGACTTTCGATTTTAAAATAAGTGTTTTAATTATTATTAGTATTTATAGTACCTGTAGTTTTAGTTAGTGTAGTGTTAGTGCACCCTTGAAGTACTTTTTGGTGTATAGTAGCCGAGAAATTACGGCTACAAATTATTTTTATTTACTGGTAAGTAAATAAGTAATGTGTAAATAGGTAGTTTAATTATATATTTTTCCTTTTCAAGAAAATTGGTATGGCCAAGTCTAATGGGAAAATAATTAGGAGGGTGACACGCAGGAAACGCATGAAAGGAAATGTTGCAAGTTTAATTAATTGGAGAGAGCAGCAAGCGAAAATAGATTCTCAGATAATCTCATGTAATCCTGACACTCATGATTTGCCTCCTGACAATACTTCGACAGAAAATTCTGAAATTCTTCCTGAAAAAACTTCTACACACACCGAGAGTGTCCGCTTTTCTCTTTCTCGTCATGAACGAATTCAAGACGGCAATGAAAGATTGACTACGTCTAAAAGAGGTATGTTTAGGGTAAGACATGTCATCAAAGAAAGGAATTAAAAATCGACTTTTCTTTCAGAAATTGCATTTGAAGGCAACAGAATTATAAACATTCTTTATTTCTTAAAGCAACTGAAAGAAATATGCAATCACAGCAAAATATATGAATGCACTTTCGATAATCTAGTTTTAATTAAAGAAATTAGGAATGGGTTGATTTCAAAATTTTTTTAAATGTTCAATGTGCAATAGAACATTTTCTTGCAATTGACTGACCACATACCAGAGATTAGCATAAATGAAGCAGCTGTTTCTGATATATTAGGAATTGGAGGTGGATATTATAATCTAGAAGAGTTTATGGCGTGTATAAATATTCCCTGCATGACATCCAAAACTTATCAAAATACCACCAACTTGTTTCTGCTCGTTGGCAAAATACTGCAATTGATGCAATGAAAAAGCTGCTCAAGAAGAAGCTGATCGTGCAAGAGAAATAAAGTCTCTTGATGAAAAGGGATATCCTCTTGTTCCTGTGGTGGTTGATGGCTGCTGGTCTAAGAGGTCATATGGTACTAACTATAATGCTCTTTCTGGAGCTGCAGCCATAGTGGGGCAACATACAGGCAAAATATTATTTGTAGGTGTTCGAAACAAATATTGTGTTGTTTGTTCACGCAATAAAAGGGAACAGGTAGAGCCACACGCTTGTTCAAAAAATCACGAGGGAAGTTCCACAACTATGGAATCGGATATAATCCTACAAGGATTTCAATCAAGTATTGAAATGTATGGAATAAAATACAATATTTTAATTGGGGATGGGAATAGCAATACATACAAAAAAATAATCGAAGCACGACCATATAACAACATCTCGATAGAAAAAATAGAGTGCACAAACCATCTTCTGAGAAATTTTGTAAAAACTGAAAGGGCTAGTTGCTGACAGGTCTTTACCATACGAGATAGAAAATTATTAGAACAAAACATACTTCGCCTAAGAACCGGAATATTAAAAGCAGTAAAACATCATAAACTAAATCCTAATAAAAATGAATCAGCAAAACGTTTACGAGGTGATATTTTAAATGGTATTTACCATGTTCTCGGACAACATCAAAATTGTGCCAGTTATTTTTGCCAACGTCCCGTAGAAAGAAACTGGATTAGTGAAATATCTTCGGCATTCTTAGAAAGGATAACTTTTATTACTAGGTACACTGCCAATCACTCCAGGAGTTTGCTAATGAATGTAAACAGCAACATAGTTGAGCAGTACCATTCAATAATTGCAAAATTTGTCGGTGGAAAACGCATAAATTATGCTTTAGGAAACTCCTACCAAGCAAGATGTGCGGCAGCGGTAGTCTCGCACAATACAAAAATGGCACATAGTACATACAGAAAAAATGTACACGGTATTATTAAAAATATTGAAACCAAGCGAAAAAGAAAAGTATGTCGTCAGCGACAATTAAGAAAACATTTTCGTCTAAATTTCAAAAGGCAGATTCCAGCTAGCTGAGCTGATGGATCTTATGGCGAAAATTCACAACAAACTGATATGCCACAGGACATATACATGGAAGAGGAAAGAGAATTTTTCACAAAATTAAAGAAAACTGAGGCCGAAATACATGACCTGGAAAGAAGAACCGTAAACCAATGCCAAGATGGAGAGTGGATGGAACAACGGCGGAAGTTGCTAACTGCTTCAAATTTTGGGAAAGTCTGCAAGCTAAGGCGAACAACAAACCCTGCAGGAACTGTCAAATCAATGCTATATAGATCCTATGTGTTATCCAAGATTCCATCGTTGAACCATGGGAAACTTCATGAAGTGGAAGCAAAAATGGAATTGGAAACTAAAATTAATCAAAAGATTGTCGAATGTGGCCTTTTTATTCACAAAAAATTATTCTTTCTAGGGGCTTCACCAGATGGAATAATAGAAGAAAACAATTCTCTAGTGGAAATAAAATGCCCATATACGCATTTAAACAAAATATTCACCTGACGAAGCTATTGAAAAAAAAGTTATAACTTTTTGGAAACAAAATGATGGTGTTTTAAAAATTAATAAAAGCCATGACTGGTATTACCAAATTCAAGGTCAATTGGAAATAGCAAACAAAGAAGTGTGCCTGTTATGTGTATGGACAGGAAAAAATAAATTCAAAGTTGAGAAAATAAAAAGAGATCGAGAATTTTGGGCAACTATGGAACCCAAGTTGGAGCATTTTTATAACAAATGTTTATTCCCAGAAATAATTGATCCCAGAACTTCTAGAAATATGCCCCTCAGAGATGTGACAATGAAGAGTCTGGAAGAATAAGGACATGGAGTAAAAGGAGCAAAGTTATGGTTTCATTACTTGTAAAAATCCTGGTTTTTTTAACCTTTTACCGGCTACTTAGTTTTGTTCTTTCATTTCAATCGTTGCCAATTATTTTAATTTATCTGATTACGGTTGCGGATAAATCGTATATGTTATTCGAGTAAAAGTAAGTTTATGTGGCTCAGCTGTATTATTTGCCTCACTTCGTTCGGCAAAATAAACATTCAGCTTCCCCACATAAACTATCAGTTTTACTCCTAATAACATAATATACTATTTTGATGAAAAAGAATTTATGATTAGGGGATGCTTTGAAAACAAAATTTTGGTTGCAGGGCAGGTACTTCAAATTACTTATGTTTCATCTTTTAGGACGCGAATTTTTATTATTAACACATGGGTATGTAATAATCCATTTTCCACTTTTTCCTCATCTTTTACCTGAATTACAATAATGTGCAACAAATAAAAGTGGTGCAACATTTCTTGGACACTCAATGTACCTAATAATTTGATAATTATACTATTATAACTATTGTACTTATACGTTCAGAACTATTTGTGACATTTGATATTGTAACAAAATTTTCTTACAATTTGTCGATCGCCATTGATACAATATAAAAATAGAGAACAAAAATCCACTATAAATAGAATATTCCAAGAATCTAGTCTCAACTAGTTTTAAACACTGTGTATAGAAGTACCACCTTTTTTTTTATCTTGTATAACGCTTTTATTATACATATTATTGTAGATAGTATTATAAAAAAATTGTTATAGGATTATTTCAATTTTAGATTAAAATTGAACTTGACTTATTTAATTGTTTTATTAAACCCTTTTAATTAACCCTTATTTTTTATCAAAGACTGCAGAGCAATTTAGAATCATTCAAATATCAAAGAATTATTTGTAGGCCCAGATATTCTGTTTAACTACTTGGGTAATAAAAGGGATCACAAATTATTAATTTACGACTTGACCAGAATCCTTCACACAAATTTGACAGCTGCTTAGAATTCTTAAATTTGAGACGAAGGCTAGGTAGCGACTCCTCTTAACGCGTTATTGTAGTGTAAGTTTTTAGTTCTTTCACACAGTAGCTAGTTCAGTGACAACCAGAGCCCTATGAATACCAAAGGCCAACGTTATATTCTTGCTTTCTCATTCAAAATTTATTCGTCCAATAGTCAAATATTTCTATTTTATTAACAAATTTTATTATAACTGACATGGTACGGCTCATTATAGCAGTGGACTCACATTAATCCTAACAATTGAAACCAAATAAAAAAAAGAAAAATATCTTTTCGTGTACACACTTACTCATACGATCTAGACATTGAGTTACTTAAGCAGTACGATACGAAATAATACGTAATAGGCCCAATACTACAATGGAAGGTCCCAAAGCTGTAAGAATAATTTCTTGTTCCAAACTACCAATTCTAAGAAAATTTTAGACTTAATTGATTCATTCCTAGAAATTGAAACAAATAGTCGCCTGTTTTGACATTCAGGTAACGCGAAGTAGTATTTAAATTCACAAACGCACAAATTCAGGAGGTTTTCCTCATATACATAAGGCGGCATGATCACAGCATTTTCGCGCATCATATGCGGCTTAGGCGAATGCTGGGGTGATAACTTTCCCCTCAGAATCCTTACTCCGTTCCTTCCGATCCTATCCTTAATGTATGTATGTTAGAAGTTCATCACTGTGGCTGAAGGCTATTGGAAAACTCCAGCAACTCGCCCTCCCCTTGGGGAAAGAATTAAACACGATTACTTTTCCTTTTCCTCCTCACTTAACTACCTTATTTTGTCCAGTGGCGCAATTTTTACGTATACAATTAACCTGTAACAATCCCAGTTCATTCTAATAATGATACGTCCAGGTAGAAAATATAACCGGGTGGCTAATTAGTTAGTGGATGGAAGATAATAGGTCTGTTTGGATAGATAAAAAAAATAAAATACAGAAGTTGTAGTAAAGTATCAGATGCACATTTTAAAGGGATTTTTTACTTATACAGGATGACACACAACTCATTCCAAGATAAGCTTAAATGACGCACCCTGTATATTTTTACATTTCTGGATTATATAATTAATTTTAAGGTGTTCTTGTGTAACATTTCTTATACTTTATCTTCGGTGGTTTTCGAAAATAAGTGATGTAGAATGTTCAAGCAGGGCCAAGTTCAAGGCACCAGCTTCATCTACATATTAATGTTCTATGATTTTGTTTTGCATGTGGTCTGAGGTATAACTTTACGTCAATGCGTCAATACGTCAAGTCATGTTTCTTTATGCTATACAGGGTGATAGTATTATGCGAGTTATTGGTTTTCTCGAAAGTTTAAATAAAACACCCGGTGTATTATGCACTGAATAGAGAGGAGTTTTCAAAAATTTCCAGTGATGCCATATTTGCTGGGCTTAAATTTTATAGTCTTTCTGTAATTAAGCCAAAAAGATAAGAATTTGTAATTTTTAAATAATATCATCTCATGTATGCAATTGTTATAAACATTTTCTAATTCTCCACGTTATTATTATTCTTCCACTTTTAGAAAAAATAATGTTTTCAGTTGAGACCACCTTTCACAAATATGCGATTACCAACAAACACAATTTCCATTATTATGAGTAATCCACATCGTTTACTAATAATAAATAGCCAGAATGAGTGGTGTCTTGACGTAGTGGCAGGAATTTTGGACGAATATGTGTTTGGACTATACTTTTTTGAGGGAATGGAGATATGTAGCATTCATTTTGCCAGAAGCGATAGAACGTGGAGGTGCTGTTAACTAGTCTGCTCGATCACCCAACGTGACACCCTTCGATATTTATTTATGGGGATAGGTAGGGAAATTGTTTACAAGGAAACTCCGACAACAAAGGAATTTGTGAAAACACCAATTCGCAACGTGTTTGCTTCTATTACACCGATAATGCTACGAAAAGGAAAGGTTTCGCAAAGGGCTATTCAATCAGTTCATAATATACAGGGTGTTCCGTTTAAAATTTTCGCATAATGTCACCCTACAGTATAAAGAAACATGACTAAAGTATTGGGGTAAGGTTATACCTCAGGAGTGTCGAATTATACCCACGTAAGGAGAAATCATGAAACACTAATATACAAGGTGTCTCTGAAATAAGGGCATATAAATTAGGTCAAATAATATAGAAAATCTCAGTAACACAAACCGTCCCCTAAAGAAGGTACACCCCCTCAACTGGGTTTCCTAGTTTTTATTTGATTGTTTCAGAATCTTCCAAGATAGAAAGATGAAGATTGGTGGGTTTTCTAGGCTATTAAGCCTAAAAAGATGAACTTTGACTTTTATGCAAATTCAGTACGTTAAACTGGGGTGGGGATAATTTTGCCTTAATATTATTTTGAAAATCCCTTTTCGCAGTTTTTGGTATCAAATTATGAAATTTCAGATTTTTGAATGAAAAAGGTTCTCTGACCAATTTCGATAGGTTGAATAGTTTTCGAGCAAAAGACTTTTTTTTGTGGAAAAGGAATTTCCAGCATGAAAATAATCGCGTGCTTAGGAACAAGGTAAACTGCGTTTGTTGGTACGTAGAAACGTCAAATTATTCTACCATTTCCTCTGCATTGATTATTATTTTGTTATTTTTTGTATTTGTGGGTCGAGATCTAGACACAAACGAAAATGTCAGGCTTCTCTATGCGTATCAACTACTAATGGTTATTACCACTACCCGTCGGTAGAGTTTTGACCTACTAAAGGTCCCTTTAGTAAGGGATCTTTAACGTGTCAATCATCGTATTGCCACGAGGTGTACAGTTTTACTTCATATCCCAGAAGAAGGAGTGCTTTGGTTTTCCTCCGTTTTAGAAAAACGGCTACATCGGCCAGATTTGAACTTGTGACGCTCGGATGAAAGGCAAGCACTCTAACCATTCCACCACCAAGCAAGCTGTTAATATTATTATGTATTATTTGTTATTATTAAGCAAACGTATCAAGATTGAAAATATGCATCTATACACATACTCTGAATACGTTAACGTTTGGCGAAAGTCGTGAGACGCTAAAGTAAAAATTACCCGATAGAAACTTATCAAATAGAAGAGAATTCTTTTCTACAGAGCAACGGTTAAGTGAACGTGCAACTTTAAAAACCAGAACCAATGATAGGGAATGGGGAAGACGAAAAACAGCCAGAATAGCACAAAATAAAGAACGTGTTTTAAACGAACTGGAACACCCGACTATTAGTACAAGGCGACTGGCGCTCCAAACCGATATGTCGCATACAGTAGTTTTGTGGATGGCTGTTAGACAAGCATGCCCGGAATTCATAACTTCGCATCAAAAACTACAAAACAGGATGTTCATATGGACATCATTACCCCCCTGTCCCCACAGTATCTTGAGACATATTTTAAAATTTCTTACTGTACTTAATCAATGCAATCGAAATGACAATAACTGCACACTTGAATTATTTTCATCCTTGAAATTGAATTTGCACAAAAGGCTGTCTTACTTGACAACGGTGCAACCTATCCAAATTTAATAAGAGGATCTTTTTCATTGAAAAACACTAAAATTTCCTAATTTTATATCAAAAACTGCGCCAGTTTAACGTACTCCCCTACTGAATTTTCATGAAATTCAAAGTTTATCTATATAAGCATAAAAAGTTTTGAGAACCCACCAATTTTCATCTTTCCATCTTCAAGGATTCGGGAGCATTTAAATAAAAACCGCACCTTGTTTAAGGGTCAGGTTACAAAAAAAATGTTACTGAGGTTTTCTTCATTATTTGACCTTAGTTACATGTCCTTACATTTTTAGCACCTATTTCAGAAACACTTTGTATAGGTTGAAGATGGTGCCTTGAATTTGACCTTGTTTGAACATGTTTTCGAAAACATGAGTGGAAGGGTGTCATTTGAGCCTAATTAAGACGTCCTAACTAAAAGTGGTGGGGGAAGGCACTTTCACCATGTGGTCACGCCCCTTTTCTGCCGGTTTTTCCGGCGCCATTTTCAACCCCTTGATGACATTTTCAACTCCTTGATGCTGTATTTATGGTACTTACCTTGTAATCAGGATTCTTTTGGCAGTATGAAGAGTCCTGCTCCTGGAGGGTAGGCAACCACAGTCGCTCTAGAGGTAGTCACGTGACCCGGTGGGGGCAGATCAAAGTTCAATTATTTTAATTGAGTCATAATTAAATTCTCCCGCCATCTTTTTTTTATTATGAGTCTTAAATAAATTATGGCACTATTTTGTTTTTAATTATGAGTCATAAATAAATTGTAATAGCGTCATTTTGTATTTAATTATGACTCATAATTAAATTGCACCACAACCCTTTTGTTTTTAATTATGAGTCATAATTAAATTGTATCGCCACTTTGTTTTTAAGTATGACGTCATAATTAGATTGTATCGTAAGTTTGTTTTTAATTATGAGTCATAATGAAATTATTTTTTTTTTAGTGGGAAATTTGAATTAGTATTCTAACAAGGGGGCTCTCACACTATCTGATAAGACAGGTATAGGACCCAGGAACTTGTTTTCGGGAGCCCGCATACAATCTTATAAGACAGGTATATGACGCAGGTATAGGATTAATTAAATCAATTAATAACGGCCATTTTTGTTTTAAATTATAATTAGAGGTAGCCAAATCAATTAATCAATCCAAGCAATCAAATCAAGCTCAAGCAAATCAACTTCAATCAAATCAAATGAATCAATCTTAATCAAAGCAATCTCAATCAAATTAAATCAATCAAGAATCTGAGCTAACAATTCTTCATAACCTTCAAATAACGATTTTCCCTACTGTATATACCTAACTCCTATAAGCGACCGCTTACTTTGTAGATAAGGCTACAGTTGGTACTCTCCCTAAACGTAAGGGCACCGGGGTGCGAAAACAGTCGATCATCAGCAAAGCAATCTCAATCAAATCAATATGAGTCAAATCATTCAGTCAAATTATCGAATCATAATTCACAGTTTGCAAAAACCAATTTTCAAGTCTAAAGTACCAAATTGCTTTAACTTATAGTTTGCAAAAACCAACTTTCATTTCAAAAATAGCGTTTGATTTGATTTGATTTGCAATTCTAAAATACCAAATTTATTTAACTTACAGCTTGCAAAAATCAACTTTCAATTCAAAAATACCGATTTGGTTTAACTACGTCCTAGAAATTTTGGTAGACATTTTTGAAACACAGCGTATATTTATAACCAAACTTGAAATCAGCCTCTATACTATTTTAAATACAAGGACTATCTTACCTGGGGGCAAATAAACAAGTTGACTTCCATTTCCAATTTTGATAATACACCAGTGATTTGTATTTTATTTTACCAAATAATCATCTCCATCATCATTACACAACCATAATAATAATTACATAACAGTAGATGTACGGTTTAAGGTATACAAAGCGTGTGTTGGTCGTGTGAAGGTTTACAACAGCTTTAGACCGAGATGCGATAATGGCGATGTTGAATCATTACATTAAAGATGTGTACCAGTAATTAAATAAAGTAAATGAAATAAGGGGTAAGGATTAAAATCAAAAACGATCACTTACCAGTGTTGTTGTTGTTAATAGTCGTATTGAAAGAACAGCTTGATAGGGGACACAGTTGGTTTTTGTTACTTACAGTCACGGCATATTCGATTTCTGCATTTTGTTTATATATGAATAATATAAACTACCTAACGGTTTCCAGCAATCACTAATATAAAGTAATTATTTTTTGGATTTCCCAGTTATGTAAGCACAATAACAAGCTTTACTATTCAAATACCTCTAGGGGATTTTCTGAGAACAATAATTACTTAATTGCGTGAAAGGCAAACACCTTGAAATTACATAAAAGACAGACACACATGTCGACTTTCATTTACAATTTTGATAATACACTTCGTACCAAATTGATTTAACTTACAGCTTCCAAAAAGAACCAACCCACAATTCAAAACTACCAAACTGATTTAGCTTACAGGTAGCAAAATAGAGGCCTGGTTTCAAGTTTGGTTATAAATGCACGCTGTGTTTCAAAAATGTCTACCAAAATTTCTAGGACGTAGTTAAACCAAATGGGTATTATTGAATTGAAAGTTGATTTTGCAAGCTGAGTTGAATCAATCCACTATTTTAGAAATGAAAGTTGATTTTTGCAAGCTGTAAGTTAAATCAATTTGGTATTTTAGAATTGAAAGTTGGTTTTGCAAACTGTAACTTAAATCAAACGCTATTTTCGAAATGAAAGTTAGCTTTTGCAAACCGTAAATTAAATCAAACTGCTATTTTTGAATTGAAAATTGGTTCTTGCAAGCTGTAAGTTATGATTGGATTGACTGATTTGACTGATTGATTTGATTAAGATTGATTTGATTGAGATTGATTTGCTTGAGATTGATTTGATTGAGATTGATTTTTTTCATATTTATTTGATTGAGATTGATTTGATTGAGGTTGATTTGATTGATATTGATTTGATTGATATTGATTTGATTGATATTGATTAGATTGATATTGATTTGATTGATATTGATTTTATTGATGTTGATTTTACTGATATTAATTTGATTGAGATTGATTTGATTGAGATTGCTTTGCTGGTGATCGACTGTTTTTCCACGCCGGTGCCCTCACGTTTAGGGAGAGTACCAACTCTAAGTGTCGATTAGTCTTATCTGCAAAGTAAGCGGTCGCTCATATGAGTTAGGTATGTACAGTAGGGAGAATTGTTCGTTCAGCTTCTTGATTGATTTGATTTGATTGAGATTAATAGATTTGATCGAGATTGATTGATTTGATTGAGGTTGATGTGCTTGGGCTTAATTAGATTGAGTAATTGATTTGGCGACTTTTAATTATAATTAATAACAAAAAAATGCCGTTATTAATCGATTGGATTAATTGATTTGATTGATTGATTGATTAATTGACTTGATTGATTGATTTGATCCACTACCTTTAATTATGATTCATAATTAATAAGGGGCCCTAACAGGGGGTGAAGACCCACAAACAAGTACCGGCGAGGCCCAATCACAAGTGCAGGCGTCCTATACCTGTATTATGGGATAGTATGCGGGCCGACGAGAACAAGTTCCAGTGTCCGATACCTGTCTTGTGAGATAGTGTGAGATATCCCTTGTTAGAATACTATTTCAAATTTCCCGCCAAAACAAACAATTTAATTATGCCTCATAATTAAAAACAAAATAGCGACGGAATTTAATTATGAGTCATAATTAAAGTAATTGTACTTTGATCTGCCCCTCCCCTATTTCACCGGATCATGTAACTACCCCTACAGCGACTGCGGTTGCCTACTCTGCCAAAAAGTTTCTTAATACTGCCAAAAGGGGGCCCTAATTACGGTGTAAGTACCTTAATTACAGCATGAAGGGGTTGAAAATGCATCAAGGGGTTTGAAATGGCGCCGGAAAAGAAATCGACAAAAAAGAGGCGTGACTACGTGGTGAAAGTGTCTGTAAAAATATACAAGCTTGCAACGCTTTTATGAGTCACACTGTATAAGTAAAACTAATTTTAAAATGTGTACATGGTTTTTCCCATAACTTTTGTAAGTTAATTGTTTTAATGTATATTCAAATAAAGGTGTTCTATCCACGTACTAATTGGCATATGGTTAAAGGAAGTGTATACAGGATGTATGCGTTGAAAATGGCGAAGGTGTTTCTCTGCACACACCCCGATATAAAAATGTAAATTAAACCGTTAATTTTATCGACTTTAAACAATAGTACAATTTTGTTAGTAAATGATTCGAGAATTAATTTTGGGTATTTAGAGAGTATAGGATGTGCTTGTAAAAATTACGAGTTATTAACCAGTGGGCTGCAGCCGACCCTAGCTTTCTGAGGGTAGTGTAGAATTCATTCAATCGTCAACGCAGTACATGGATATAGGTACTCAACCACTAAAATTTTATACTATTCCAACGTATAGTATAAAGATTATAATTTATTTCGCAACTTTAGAAGCCTATAACTCAGACTCAGACAGGAGGGTTGGTATGACAAAAATTTATTTGAAGTTATAACATTATCTTGACCTCATCGACTCGTTCCCGAATTTTTGACATCAACTTCCTGGCCATTCTGTATATCAAAGTCAACTGAAACTGAATGAGAATTAAGTAAAAAAATGTAATTTTAATCCAGGCCTGTATATGCAAATGTGTCAGTTTGGTTTCATTAACAATCCCATAGATGTCAGTAAAATTATTACACTACTCTAAATTATAAAATTACATACTTGCGTTGGTGTTTACTGACATGTTTGATGTTCTTGAGAAAATAATTATACGGCAATTACATATTGTAAAATTGACATATTGAATATTGATGGCTTTTAAAAAAGCTTACGGGGATATTTTCTAAATTGCAGCAATTGATTATTATTGTTTTCCTTTATCCTTTGACGCGAAAACATTAAACTTTCACATATTAAGACGTTGCTAATCTTATAATATTAGAAAATGTTAAATGATCGAGTGTGCTTTGGATAGATTCCGGTTGTTCAGTAAGTTTAAGCTGTCAATCAGCAACGTATGCGGGGTTTGAACCCCTGCCACTTTTACCCTGCGGGATTCTAACTTCGGATTGATCTAACACTTTACAAGACATTTGCCTTGTACTAACACACTCATTAAGAAATATAAACGGAATCTAGTATTAAGCTTTTCAATTTTGTTACAGAAAAAATTTCACTACTCCAAGCCGAACAGCAACGTACAAGCAATAATATAAGTTCATCGACGAATCAAAGCGTTACGAACGAACGAGCTGCTGATAGAACGGAACAACATACGAGTATAGTTGAAAAAGAAAGAGTAGAAAGTCCCACAACTGCTTACAACCAAAATATAAGGGAACCACCACCGCCACCACCTCCAGATGTAAAACCCTGGGGTTATGCTGGAATTGATCTCATGAATACCGGAGCTGCTTTTTGGCAAAATTATTCAGGTATGTTAAAAAGATCTAAACATGTCAAGTATGTTTGATGAAAATTTCATTTAAAAATGTTTTTTAAGAAAGAAAAAAAATCAACTTTTTTCATTTAGTTTTAAAAGACACGAAAAGGCACTTTTATCATAATTTAATCCTTTCTTTATTTACTTATATTTACAACTTTATCATATTGTAACTTTGTGTTACTTTTATTAAACAATATTTAAAATAAGTGTGGATTTGTTCTAAATTATATTTTATTCATTGTTTTAAAACGAGTTAAAAAACTACTACAACTTAAATTATATTCGCCAGTTTATCTATGCATTTACATAAGTAGACGAAACGTCGACTTGCATAGTTACTATATTCAGAATATCTACAACCTTAAAGATACGAAAATAAAATAATTCTATTTTTATGTTATTGTTCAACATAAACAATACAATAGTTATTTATGTGTCAATAGGCCAGTAAATTATTATTTCGCTAGTATGAGCAGAATTGTGGGTCGAGGCCGGCAAATGCGAATACTTGCAATAGTAGTTAGTAGGCCACCTGAGGGACAAAATGGTGGGGAAAGTCACGCCCACGTCGCCGTGGCCATTTCCCACCCCTATTTCGACGGCCTCTTTTCGGGGGCGTTTTTAACCCCTTGATGGCATTTTCAACCCCTTGATCGTGTTTTTACCCCTACTTAGTGTCCTTTTGGCCGTATTAAGAACCTTTTTGTCAGTTCATCCCCTGGGGTGTGGGTGGGGTCGGCTTCTTTCGGGGGGTGATTCTCAACCCCTTGATAGAATTTTCAGCCCTTGACGGAACTTTCAACCCTAGTTAAGGCCTTTTTGGCAGTATTAAGAGCCTTTTTGTCAGTCAGGATTTAGTGGTTTCGGAACGGGTGTGGGGTGGTCACGTTACATTTTCACCCCTAATAAAGGCCTTTTTGGTAGTTCAGTCCTTGGAGGATCCTCAAATCCGCGCGCATACGATGTTTTGATTGGAGGGCCTAAGGGTGGGCCACGCCCCCTAGCTTTTGATTGCTCCATGGACCCCGCCCCTTGACTTCTGATTAAGTGCAGAGCGTGGAACCATTTTGTTGGCCATTTTGGCGGCCATGGCGAGAAATTTAAAGTAGTATTCTAATACTATTTTAAAAATTTAATCAAATTATGATTTGTGGCTTACGATGTAAAAACAATTTAATTAGAAATTCATCAAAGCATTCACAAAAAGAAACTTGACATATCAAACACGAATATACAGACACTGGCAAAACATAAGCAAACTTCCTCAACGAAGAAATTCCTCGAGAAATTCACTAGCACACTATCTGCTAAGCATCATTACCCCATTATCGGAAAAAACCGTGTCCATGGTCAAGAAAACGCAGCACTTCGGGAAACCTATCAGAAATTTCCAACCCAACCATGAAGAAATACTGGTAAGCTTCGACAGCGTGAACCTATTCCCAAACGTGCACACTGGCAAAACACTAATTAGTATAAGAGATAGGATGGAAAAGGATGAAAAGTTAGACGAACGCACGCAACTCTCGATACACAATAATGGATATTCTAACAATATGCATTAGAACAACATACTTTCAAGTAGAATAATTCTACCAACAAGTTTGGGGTGGCGATGGGTTCCCCACTATCACCCATAGTGATCAATTTATATATGGAAGACTTCGAAGATAAAGCCATATCCGAATTTACGGAAAAACCAAGGATGTGACGATATCTTCGTGGTGTGGAAAGCGTGGCAAGCATAAACTGGATAAATTCTTATATCATCTAAAACCTTTCATAAAATTCACAACGGAATTGGAGTCGGATGTACTTGTGCAGAGGAATGACAGCACTTTCACGGCAAGTGTACACAGGAAACCCATTCACACGGGGAGGTACCTACACTACAACTCCAATCACACCGAAAGTGTGAAGTTAGGCATGTCAAGATGCTTGTACGATACAACTGAAGTAATATGCTCGAAAGAAGACCTGAAAAGAGAAAATGAAAATGTCGCTAAAACACTTATGGAAAATGGCTCCCCAGATCTAACTTATAACTTAAATAGGGAAAGGGCAACCGAAAATAACCTAAATATACCGCGGGAATACTATATATACCAGGTACCTCGGACAAAACACGAAGGATAGGTAGCAAATACGAGATATGCACTGCCTTCAAATCTTCAGTAGACCATTCAAAGTGTGAACTCAGGAGCACAAGAATTACATCTACAAAGGCGAAACAGAAAGAATTGTCGAACATGTCTGAAACGAATTCAATAGGATAACATAAAAATAGTGGCAAAGGACGAAAATCCAGCTAGCCAAAAACCCAAAGAAGCCATTTATATAGCATTGGCGGAAAATCCGATAAGCCAAGGTAGTGTATAAAAGAAACCCACATGGATCCCAATTATGCGCAATACATCTGCGCAATAGGTCACTGCGCAACATGCGCGAAAAATTACTCCACAACCACGAAGTGGCTCAAGGGTTAAGGTGTTAGACTAGTAAGTGGAGGTTCGTAAGTTAGAATCGTAGAGTAGTCAAGTATTCAAGAATCAGAGTAAGTGTAATATGAGACCACAGTTACAAAACACTTATAATATAGAGTTCAAAATAGAGCAAGCAGTTAGACAAGGCTGCATGATTTCATCATGGGTAAATGTGTTAACCTTTAAGTACTCGCCCCAACTGTACATACATAACTGCTCGCATTGCGCATCGTAGACACTAATGTGATTTGTAGCACCTCATCTAAAACAATAAATTATTGTTTTGTAGTCATGTTTGAAGAAAGGTAAGACAAATCTAAACACATTTAAAAAGTTTATTAACCATTAAACATATGTATTAGAACCCAAGCTTGAACAAATAATTATAAATGCGGACGTATGGATAATATATTATTATGTACATAAGATTATCCATAACATTCATTGCATATAAGTTTACTGTGTTCTGTACAAATACTTTTGTGACAAATTGTACCAATTTGTTTTGAATGTCGATTTCTCAATCTTTTACATAAATAGCAGCGTTTTCTGGTACCTGTAGCTACTTCTGCTGGGGGTTGCGGGTGTGATTATAGATAATATACGCATTGAGAGCACACGTGTATATGAGATGAAAGAAAATAGCCATTGTCCATCGTCTGGTTCTACGCGCTACATCACAAGTAGCATCTAGCTTGTTAGTGGCGTCTACCCCTCCTTTAGATAGGTATGTTATAAAATGTGAAAAATTCAGGTTTTCTTTCAACTCTAGTTTCGTTATCAATTGCCGCATTGTGATACATTGTGGTCAATAAAGGACTGCTTTAGATTTTTTTGGGACGTCGATAACACAGTTGTAGTTTGGGTAAACCGAAATATTTCACTTTTTACGGCTCTTGACTTGTGAGGTAAAAATACAGAATGAATTTCCCGTTTACTTTTCCAAATAGTTTCTTCCTGATTTGTCAATTGGTTCGTACAGTTTCACAACTATATCTTCTGGATTATTGCGTTCTTTATGAGGCCCATTTGGTTGTGTTCCTAAGTAAACTTCCATCTCTACTGTATCAAAATTTATTGCATCACACATAGCGAACAATTTTAGACCATAACGGTTTGGCTTTGAAGGGCTATATTGCCGAAATCGACAATTTCCTCTAAATGCCACTAGCTGCTCATCTATAGTTACATATTTTGACGACATATTTTGACGGCGAAAAATATTTACTGAATTTAGAAGCAATGTTGTCGACTAAATCTCGAATGGGAGCTAATCTATCATTCAAGATTCGTTCTTGGCGTGTCCGAACATCGTCAAATCTAAGGCAACCAAGGATAAAAAGAAATCGTTGATAGTTCATCGTAATGTAAAAGAAATCTCAAGCAGTTTCTTCGTCAGAAAATAGCTCTTTGGGCAATTACAAGAAGACCAATAATATATATATATATATATATATATATATATATATATATATATATATATATATATATATATATATATATATATATGTTTGTATTGTCGACCAACATTTTAATTACTTCATCATCAAAAAACAAACCGAATACTTCCTCGATGGTTTTAGCAGTGTTTGCTTCATTTTTTGATCCCGGCAAATGGGTTATGTTATGCTTTCGCGTTTTAGGTCAAGCGAGTGGTTATTTATTCCACCTTGTTATTTAAACTTCCCCTATCACAAGTACGTCTAATCAGTAAACATATGAAAAAAAACCAGTTATAAACTTACCGAAAAAAAAATCTTCTTCATTTGATGGTACGTTATTGTCGCTGTGATTGTCACTTTCATTGCTTTGAACTACTGAATTGGAATCGTGACTGCGACGAAGCAATATTACTTTCCACATCAAAATCTAAATCACTCAAATTATCGTCATCGTATAGAAGCTTTTCAAGTTCCGCGTCAGTAAGAGCTCGATTTCTGGAAGAACATTATGACTGATCTACCAGTACCAAGTGTAAAGATATTCTAAAATGTTTATTTTTATATTGCGCGTAAAAGTGCACTATCAACATTATGTATGTTTTGAAAACAGACGTGAATAAATATACAAGTGAGGAATACATAGGCGTATAAATCGTTAAAAAATAATATAGAAGTTTAAAGATTGTCTGGCACCTGGCACCTGATAGGCGCCATGTGAGCACTTAAAGGTTAAGCAATCGTGTACTGAGCAGCAACTCGTTTAGTGGTTAGTGAAGTGAATGTACAAGTTCTGGTGTATGCTGATGATACCGTTTTACTAAACGAAAATGCAAAATATGCTGAAAAAGCTTGATTCAGTTTGTGAAAGTATTTATCTAAAGGTAGCCGTTGGTGGAAGTGTTTAATCGTTAATATGAAGAAGATAGTGGCGTGTTTACTCTGCACGATTATATTGTGGAACAAGTTGAAGAGTAGAATATTTACTGTAAGTGCTAGGATGGATGGTGAAATTACGAGTATGAGCATAGCTACAAACCGAGCGGTATACAATAACGTGTTTATTCCGTCAGTGATGTATGGAGGTTAGACTTGATTATGTCTGAAAAAACACGGTAGTAAAATTAATGCTGTAAGGAAGAGGTTGATAGTACGTTAACGGATACAGTGAGTAATGAATTAGTGTGACATAGAAAAGACGATGGTGAATGTGTATAGAAGAAGTACGCTTTGTTAGTTTGGTCATATTGAAAGAATGAATGAGGAACAGAGCTCTCCAAGTTGCTTCACTCGAAGTGATGAACTCCCAACGTATATACATTAATCATGTATACATGGTAGGGTTAAGGATTGATGCGGTCATGATATGATTAGAAGGAGAAGAATTAAGGTTCTGAGGAGGAAGTTACTACCCCAGCTTTACCTCCCGAATGCTAAGTAGATTGTGCAACCACTGATCTACCAGCTCAGTAATGAGGAGCGATAAGCGAAGGTGATATACGTAGGCATAGTAAGGGATAAGAGTGGGCGAGACCGATTCGACGATTCGATAGTGGTGGTTGAATTCAGTAAGTAAGTAAATGTAAGAAAAGATGGTTTCTGACTGACCCATAAGGGCGAGTGTTTTGAGTATGTATGTACGTAACAATGAAAGCTAAATTTCAAAAATATGTTATATTTGCGTGAAAATCAATTGTCTTTTTCCAATGTCTCTAATGTCCAAACTATGGGTTAAAGTCGTATATATCGTATAATTTTTTTTACGAATTTATGTTTCAATAGAAATTTCAGCTGTCGTCTTCATTAAAACCAAAAACACATTATTAAGGACATTGTAACAATGCAGCAAGCGACTTATTTATAAAATATTGAAACTACTTTCAAATAATGATTTTTCAAATATAGAAATTCCTTTTAAATCATTTTAAGTAGTCTGCAGCTTCGTAACACATATTCGAACATTCCATTTTACCTAATATTGTAAAAGTAAAAGTCTTTTTGATGTTAATTTGGAAAACAAAGTAGATATGATAGTTAACGAAGTCCGATAACAACAAATTTATAAGTTCCCGTATGCGAACTAATTTAACAACGATTATATCAGAAACCAATCAATTCTAATAAAGCATAAGTTCACGTTTGCAAGTTTAACGTCCATTAGAAGGGCTTCCGGAGAGCTTCTGCGTCTTACCTCACTTCCGGAACTTAGCCTCCGGTGCTGGGAATAATTCAGGACCAACTTGCCACTTTAAGCCGTAATGAATAGGTAATTAGTTAATATTGTGTGTAGGCTTCCTCTTGTCCACGCGCTTTGGGACGACTCGTCCGATCCTCCAAGTCCGCTTACAAGAGTTTGGACAAGTCTCTCGCACATTGCTACCGAGGGACCCATTACACGTACCCTGCACACGCTTTGTCTTGGAAAACTTTCGTATGTCCGATCAGGAAGGATTTGATTGAATTACGTAACAGATTAATATGGATTACTTTATACCTTCCCGACTAAATTAATTCCAAGTTTTAACAAGACGGCGCCCTATTGTTTTTTCAAAGTGCAACGTCATTACTTTCGTATCTATTGTTACCATTTCTTATAAAAGCCAAAAAAGCAATTAAAACTGTTATAGATCGAAGATTTAAATTAAACGCCGATTTGTTAACAATGGATAAGTAATATTCGGTAGCTGATCTCGAAATGAGTTCGAGAATGACTAGAATATATATTATCGATTTCCATTTCGAATTCGATACAGTTTGAAAGGCGAATCGAATGTGTGTCAACGGAAATGATATCGAACACATCTGCGACTTTTGACTCTAGAGCGTAACCATTTTAACCTAACTAAATTCAATATGGATTCTATTACCTATAATAACTGTAATAATAGTTCTTTGGCGCGTGTCTAATTACCATACAGGTATTACCAACACGCATTTACAAATGGAGTCGAGCTTAATTAGGTACGTGAGAGCATTCGATATCGTCATGTCATACTCATCAAATATTGAGAGCTTTTTTCATCCATAAGATATTACGGTTTAGAATATGCATAGATTATGTAATTATTTGTGGTAAATAACAAACAAACAAGGTAGGCTACGACACAACAAGGCAAAAGCATATTATGCAAACAGCGGAACTCAAGGGAAATTATTCTGCAGCGTAGTAAGTTAGCAGCAAACAGGAGCAATATCTCAGAAGACGCGATAACTGTTGTGTCGCAGTAACATTTCTCAGACGAATCATAATCTTGATACACAAATTCATGAATACGCAGATTTTAACCCATTTAAGCACATTAAACTTTATTAGGGATGCGAATTTAAATTTATTATATTTACATTTCTATAAACTGAATTGGACAAATAGAGGGGAAGTGCACGTATACATTTCACAAAATACATTCCGTTACCCAAAAAACAGCCGGTACTTTAACAATCTTGGATCAAAACCATGACGTCAGTTCTTATAAACTGTTTTCGAGAAATCCCTTTTAAAGTAGACGCTTTGTAATACTTTTACGGTTTGCATTATAAAATGATTTTTTTTTTCTTAGAGTTGGTAATACCTGCGCATACCTATCATACCCCGCAAGAAAAATTAAGTCTCTACTAAAAAATACTAACGAACTATAAATTGACTTGCGCCCTTTATGTTAGAAGTCTTTATTTCTCGCCCAATTATGTTTCACACTAAAGGTAGGTAATAGATATAAATTTAGTGATAAACAGTAATCTCACTAAATTTACTATATCTATTAACAAACTTGGGTGTAATATAAGTAGAAGAGAAACACGGTTTCAAATACATGAACGTAGATATAAACAAAACTAGTTATGACTAAAAATTATACATGGTGTTAAAAAAAGTAGGTCAATCCGTTACCGTGTATTTTTGTGCTAAAATAATGTTACTTTTAATTTTAACGATTTTTTTTAAAGATACAGTGTTTTGAGATATCGATTTGAAATTTAATGCAGATTTTAGTGTTATGTAAACAGACTTTTCTGGCTAGTAAGTACCCTTTGATTTTACTTTTTTTTTGACGAACGCCTATGAACTTGGCACCCATTTTTTGTAGTAAGCTGTTTTGTTTTTACCTAAATATGGTTTGGTTTAAAACATTATTAGATTAATTGAAATAAACAGAACTAATATTCAAAAACTCAAAGGTTAAAATAATATATTTGGTGTGGAACAACACACGACCTTCTAACATACGAAGTGGAAATCAAAAAAGAAACGAAATAGTTATTTTTGTATTGTGTGCAAAATGAGTGTTTTGTAAATGGCACATGAGAGTGTTAATTTTTGGCCGAGACTTGTTGAGGTCAAAAATTCATTTGAATGTGCCACAAAACACGAATTTTACCACGAAATACTAACAATATTTTTTCTATAACTTTAATTATAACGATATTTGAGAAGTTCTTTGAACTTTGTTAAATAATTCAAATGAATCCTGAATGTTGCAACATAAATCGTATCTATGAAGACATCATGTTTAACAATGCTTGTTTTATCAATATAAATATTATAAATAAAAAAGAATAGTTACATATGTACAGGGTGGGGCGCGAAGAGTTTTGATTAAAAGTAATGGCGGATACAGTTATGTTAAAAATCTGAAATTACGAAGCTGTAGGTTTTGGATGACGCTGAGTTCAAATATAATATTGTCCTGAATGTGACACTTCCGGTTATACCGGAAGTAGACGTCAACTTTGTTAGTTTAAACGGAACCTAATATTTTTTATTTTATTTTCGAATTCTACATGAAATTCTAGATAAAATTTGTGCACAATGTCCTATACCAAAAATGAAGTATTTTCGAGATATTTCGATTTTTTTAAAAATTCTGAAAAAATATACTAGGTTACATAGGAAGAAGAACACCCAGTAATAATTAACATTTTGTAAAATTTTTTTGGGAATATGTTTGTTTATGTTAAGATAAAAAACGATAAATTTTTTAGCCATATTACTCTAGCGGTTTTTGTGTTAACCTCTTTCAAAAACATTTACGATCACGTAACCTTAAAACCTTTTTAAGTACAGTTGTCATTTAAGACGTGTAAAACACATTACAAAAAGCTTCTTTAAGTGAATCACGATGCCTCGAGTGCGAAGACGCTAAAATTTTCGGCAATTAAGCGAGTTTGATAGGGGTCCAATTGTGGGCTTACGAGAGGCTGGTTTGTCTATGAGAAATATAGCCGATAGAACGCAACGGACTTTAAACACTATGACAGTTTGTGTTTGGGCATGAAACCAAGAGGGCCGTACAGCGAGAGGTACAGGACGTCCTCGAAGAACTACAAAAGCCAAAGATCGCCGTCTTAGAGTACTGGCTCTACCGGACCGCTTCTCGTCTACACGGCCGATTGCGGACCAGTGGTTTGCAGAACATGGAAGGGCGATTGGGATGCGAACTGTTTATCGCCTTAGGATTCTTTTCATACCGTCCCCATTTTGTGCTACCACTGACTCCTGGGCACCGACGTGATCGTCTAGCGGACAAATTGGGACTAAGAATCGAATTCATTTGTCTTCAGTGATTCCAGTCCAGAGTCCAGATTTTGTTTGGGCATATATGACGGTCGTGCAAGGGTGAGAAGACGACGTGGTGAAAGACTCAGTTGAAGTTATGGTATCGGCGGCTATTACTATTGGAAGTAGATCACCTTTGGTCTTCATTAGGTAACATGACCGCTGCGCGCTACATCCAGGAGATGGTAGAACCCCATATTATACCATCTCCAACAGCACATTCCAACAAGACAACGCATGACCTCATGTTGCTAAGGCTTCTTTGGCTAATTTTGAGGCCAATCAAGTTGCTTTGTTGCCTTGGCCACCGAAATCTCCCGATCTTTCACCCATCGAGCACGCCTGGGATATTATGGGAAGAAGATTACTCAACTTACCCCACCCCCCACAAACCCTAGTGGCTCTGCAGCATGGGATGAGATACCTCAGGAGGCAATCGATCACCTCATTATAAGTATGCCCAGGCGTGTTAATGAGTGCATAAGACATCGTGGTGGCGCAACACATTAAGTTTTTTGAAAAAGTTAACAGTTTAATTTTTATCAAATTTTGATCGTTTGCTAGTCTAACTCGAATACACTTATATAACAAAAATTATTCAAATAAATTGATTATTACTGGGTGTTCTTCTTTCTATGTCACTCAGTATAGTATATTAAAAAACAAGTTTCATAAGACCAGTTTTGAAGTACGAATTTAAGTGTAAAAAAAAGAGTGGCGTAGCCACGAGTTTTTTTAAAGAATGAGTGCTTCAAGGTCTTAATGAGACACATTTTTTTTGTAATTTTTTTAAACAAACATTTTTACTTTAGTTATTACAGTGGCGTAGACGCTCAAGGCCGTATAAGTGTTGACAGTGTGTGTTTGGCACATCCTTCCTCTCCCCCACCCTCCTCACTGCTGTCCAGTGCGTCATTGATGATCTGCATCTGTTCCTCTTCTGCTCCTTCCAACCAGGTGTTTACGTCCGCAGTTGTCACATCGTCAGGGTCATCCACGAGCTGTTCAATTATTGCTCTCCTTAGGTTATTTAGCTCATCATCTGTGTCGTTTTGTGAAGGTGAATTACTTGCCTGTAATAAGTCCAGGGAAGGCTACAACTTTCCCCATGAAAAACAATTGTTTTTGATGAGCTTCTCCCAAGCATTAGCTAAATTAAAAACGACATGTTTAAGGCTAGTTTCATTCAAAGCTTTGACAACACTACCCTCTTTTCCATCACCAATAGCCTGAAAGGATTATTAATTGTGGATATCATTAAAAACGTTGACTAGGTATTTTGTATTAATTTAATTAGATAACTTACAAACAAAAATAACTAAATGTAATATTAAACAAATAAAGTTTTATAATAAGTGTTCAAAATTAGCACCATCTACTTCTAAACATTTATGAATTCTTTTCATTAAGTTATGTCTTGTAATTCTGGAAATATGGTCGGGTGTTAGAGAATTAAAAGCAAGTACGACTCTCTGCATCATATCTTCCTTTGTCCTAACAGGTTTGGAAAATACCTGATTTTTAATGTAACCCCAAATACCAAAATCTAGAGGAGCCAAATCAGGAGAACGAGCTGGCCAACGAAACGGACCCTGATTGGCAATCCATCTATCATCAAACATGTCGTAAAGATGGTGAGCAACAGGCCCAAAGTTATGAGGAGTTGCTCCATCTTGCTGATTCCAAGCTGAAGCCTCTCCATTTCTTAAAGTATGTAACGCCGGTCGTATGGCTTCTTCTAAAATGTGGCAATATCTTATACCAATTAAATTTTCATCATAAAATTTTAATGCTAAACAAAAAACATTAAAACTCCAACTATCTTGGAAATAACGTTCTGTACTAACATGTGGATTTTCATTAGACCAAAAATGTCGATTAAATAATCCATTTTTGCTAAACTTTGCTTCATCGCACCATATAACTTTTTTTATGAAGTTTTGATCCCCTTGGGTCTTCATTAAAAACCATTCACAGAATTCTACCCTTTGAGGAAGATCACCTAATTGTAAGTGTTGCACCAAATGATATGAAAATGGTTTCCATTTGTGTTTTTTTTTAATGCGATGAATTGTTCTCGTCGACAAAGTAAGATCTCTCTCACAATCCTAATGGAGGTATTTGGGGAGGCCGTAAAGTAACCCAAAACATTAATTTCGTTTATGTCACTGTCCACTAGTGGTTTATTTTTATTAATTTTTGTCTTATATTAACCAAACTGACGGCAGTTTTTAAGCAATATTCTTACAATATCACCAGTTGCATTTGATCGATTTGGATATCTTTCTGCAAAAACACGTTCAACAATTCTATTACACTCGCCGTAAATAATAATAAGATTTAAAAAATCACCATTAGTAAATCCTACATTTGCCATTATTTACTATGAAATACAAACTGGTAAAGAAAACTGTCAAAACAACATAAACAATTAACGTTCTAACTATCAAATCGTTGACAGCCATGGCCTACCCTTTACTACTGTTGAAATAATTAAGTGTTGTTATGTTTTAACTAAGATAATGAAATATCTCAAAAGTGGTTGGATTTAGGTATAGGGAATACTGATACCAAACGAATTGGCTTAAAAAAATACAGCGGAAAATGTAATAAAATACAGGGCGTTCTATTTAAAGTAAGCAACTTATAAATGATTTAGATTGTGCATGTTGGCGGCTAAGTTTAAAACACCCTGTATGAAATGTATATGAGATGGATGTATGGACTTAACGGGCAAGCGCTTGTTGTTTATTGGTTACAATTTCCACGTCACTAGCTTCGTTATTAATGGAGATATCGTTATTCAATGTGGACTAGGATTTTTTTCAAAATTAAAAAAAAAATCGAAATATCTCGAAAATACTTCATTTTTGGTATAGAACATTGTGCACAAATTTTATCTAGAATTTCATGCAGAATTCGAAAATAAAATAAAAAATATTAGGTTCCATTTAAAATAACAAAGTTGACGTCTACTTCGGTATAACCGGAAGTGCCACATTCAGGACAATATTATATTGGAACTCAGCGTCATCCAAAACCTACAGCTTCGTAATTTCAGATTTTTAACATAACTATATCCGCCATTACTTTTAATCAAAACTCTTCGCGCCACACCCTGTATTTGTATTACAGTTAGGAATATTAGTAGTGGCATTTGTAAAATAAACTATATTGTCTTACTTAGCATTTGTTAGTTTTCGTTAAATAAAAGTATCATTTTATATTTTTTAATTCAAATGATTGATTCTTGATATTTATTTTGCGCATGTTTCCATGGGCAACGTGAAAAAATAGTTTGCAATTAAACATTTCGTACACTGACATTAGTAAAAAAAATATAAACATTTTTTGACAGTAATAGAAAATAAT